>JAPYZR010000617.1:0-33237 GCA_030522945.1 Trichopria nigra | reverse complement strand
TTCGGACTTAAATGCTTAAAATGAAACAATTTTGTAACTTTTTACTTCAACATTTATCTTATAGACTGAGCACTGGTGGAATCGAATCTCATACTTCCAGCATTCGAAGCTAATTCCATGGTTCACTATCCATCAACCAGACTCTAGAATAATCCAGTTTCTCGATGTAAAATACATAAAATTTTATGCATTTGGTGAATATTTGTGGTACGAATAGCACCAGAGTCAACGTTATGAAGGAACTATAGTAGAGCTAGTATATGAAAATCATAAAATGGAAATCTGGCACACTTTCTGTAGCGTTGAATTCTGGAATCACCTAAAATAGTAAGATTAGTAGCACGTGGGTTAGAGTAGAAAATCAACATCGTATAACTAGATGAAAATGGACACACAACTTTTGGAACTAGCTTTTGTTTTGAAAGTCATGATGGGTTCTTTAAAAGAGGGTAGCGAACACCCATCGAGGTTAACGACATTGGTGAATAGCTGAAATTATTTAAGAGCGTCTGTGTTGAAACACGCAAATCCCTGGGGCCGACGACGTCAGCTGCTCGGTAAAAAAAAAACTGCAAAAAAGAACGGTGAAGGGTGTAGCGAAGAAGGACGAGAGTGAACGAGAAAAGGAGCGAGTTCGATGGCATCCCTTAAGCCGTTTTGAGCCATCTCGATGCAGCGCCTTCCAACGGACAAAATTAAATACCACGCCCCTATAGTCTGGTGGTAAAACGCCCTCCCACCTTCCTCAACTTCACCACCGTCTTCATCTTCATTTCCTGTTGCATCTTCGGATACTTTTTTTTTCATCGCTTACTTCATCGTGCTCTTACTTTTGTTTTTTTGTTTACGTCCTAAGGAGACTGTTAATTACAGGATTTGCATGCAAGATTGTACTTTAATTACTGTAGCATTATTATTTTTTTTTTAATTTTCATTCGGCAATTACGATGTCTTCCACAAATTAAATAAGAAGATAACAATATATAATGTAAAGCACTTTCGCGATACTTCATAAGTGATTTGTGGTCCATTTCAAACCAGGCATCTTCGATTAAGCAGTGACGGCTGGTAGTGGATGTGAATCATTGCACGGAATGACATTCCGATCATAATTACAATCAATTAAGGTCGTATTGTATCCAATAAGATTTAGTAGATCCGATTAGTCATCCATCAAATCTTTTCCTGGTTGTGGGCATGAAGCTAATTGAAAGCAATTGATCAAGAAATTGAAGTCACTATTCAAAATGGCGGATCTTGTATAGCGAGGCTGATTGTCAACTATAGATGAACGACGTACGACACATTAATGTCTTATTGTAATTTTTAAATAGAAGTGAGTGAGACGAAATGAGTCCAGCACCAAAATGTCATCCGATTCCTATACTAAAGTTTGTTTTAGTTGGCCTCTGAGCCCTATTTAAATGCATCGCGATCAGGGGTAATCTTCGAACGTTTGGTTTGCATAGTCCGTAGGGGCCAACTACGAATAATTTAATATATACAATTAAAATATTGGTATAGTGGACACTTTAACAAATCGAGATAAAAATAAATATATTGGTTTTCTGTTTTTTACAATTTGGATAAAATTAAATACAAAATTGAATATTTTCGTCATTTTCAAAAACAAAAACCGTGTCGTATATTTCGACTATCTCGATGAATAAAAAAAAAGGGTTCAGGAATGAAAATGCAACACGGTATGATAATAGTCGCGAGTCGACTATATAAATTGCGTGTGTATATGCTTATAAGTAGTAAATGAAAAGAAACGAAAAATGTACAAATTAAAGCAACATCTTTTCGAACGAACTGTCACAATATATTAGGCCATCTGTTGTCTGCTATTTGCACGCTTCGAGCAATAAGCTTTGTTCGCTCGTGCATATGTATAGGTGAAAGTGCTCGCAAAGGCGTAAGTTCTCACATAATTGATCGATGGTGTCGACCTATCACAAGAAAGCCTTGATGGTTATACGAAAAACTTAAAAAAAAAAAGAAAAAATTAACATGGAAACTAGGGTTAAGTGTATTTTTAATTTATAACATGGTAATTATATATAATTTCTTATATCTAACATTTTACAGATAATGATTAACATTATATATGTATATAAAATACTATATATGTATAGTTATATATGTATTATAGATATATATGTATAGTATTTTATATACATTCAGATTTAAAACGATATTCTGATATTAATGTGTGTTTTGAAAACTATTTCACGCGCATTAATCCGACCATGTCATCGGCTTTTCAAATCGTCCTTTCAGAGTTTTCAATGGGTATACTTTAACTCGAGCGTTTTGCATAATTTCGTGAAATTCATTCGATAAAGGTATTTTAAAAACGCGTTTGAAACGTTTACATCGTGCATGGTTATATTCGAACTCGAAATACGATCGAGGAATTTAAAATTCTTTGCATGCCTGATTTACGAGTGCTGGAGCCGAACCAGCTCCTCCCTTTATTTATGTCGCCCTTCGAGTCTTGCCTGTGATTGACTCTAATCCATTTCAAAATTAATGAGGAATAATATTTCTGTAAATAAAAGTTATCGTACATATATACATATATATATATATATATATGTGTGTGCTCCTTTTGTTTTCTTTTCGTTTTTTTTTTAATTTTTATATTTTATTAAAACTTCATAAATTGATAATTTGATGACCCGCAGAAGAAACTATAAACGTATTTTTACCTTTTGGAAGTGATTACATTTTTATATTTATATTCACACTCCATTAGATTAAAAAAGTTTCCAATCGGTCAATAGTTAGTAAGTAACCCGCTAAACTTTTTTTGGGTTCAGAAACGTCACCGGAACGTTTCATTGCATCCCCATGTAACGTTTCAATTTTTGGATCGTGAACGTTTCTGTAACGTACTGCCTCAGAAACGTTACTGCGAAACGTTACATTTATGTTACGAAAACTGTACTGAAACCTCTCTGAGACTTTCTACCTTCTTTTAGCAACGTTGCCTTTATTACTTTCTGCGTAAGATTCAGAATGTCATATACATATATATATTCTGGATACGGTGAATGTCCTGTCATGGAAACGTTACAATAAAACTTTACCTTTGAAAAGTTTATGTGCGGTTACAATAACGATACTAAAACCTATCTAGGAGTTACTAATCATTCATTCGGCACAGAGCTAAAAATTGTATTAGGTAATGTTGTATGACTAGAATTTATAACAAAAAGAACAGTAGTTAAGTCATACAATACTAATGAAAAATCGTAATGCTTATTTTCCTCTTAACATCAAGTTTTCACTGACTTAAGAAAATGGCATGAATATCGCGAAAGCTGCTCTAATCTAACGCTGCTCGATTTCACTTTTGAATTTGCACGCCACCTAGCGGTTAGTTTAAACTCTCTCACAACATACAAGAAATAATTTCCATGAAACGTCACATTCGCAACGTTACCTAGAAAATTACATTAGTAACTTAAACGCGCGTCATAGTAATTCTGAAACGTTGCAGAAACATGTAGTTAGTAATGTTACCAAAATTAGATTGTAACCCTTTGCGAAAATGTGAAACTTTCTTGGACAAATTTTTTTGGTGCCATAGAAATTTTGAAATGTTGCTGGAACATGAAGTTCGTAACGTTTCTAAAAAGATTACATTGTAAAGTTCTACATTGAGTCAAACTTTCTCAGTCGAATTGTAACGTTGCGGATACCATTTTTATGTAACGTTGCAATTACTTCTTATTAGAAACGTCCGCGGGACGTTTAATTCATTCTATACAAAAGCGGAACGTTTCTGAAACAATAATATACCGTAATAATGTAACGTTACATTTTTATTAGCAAATGGATACAGTGTAACGTTTCAGAAAGGTTACATGTATAGCGCCGGGAACGATGAAATAAAAATGCATTCAATCTTCAAACAGTAGTGACTAATTAAATTTATTAACAATTGAATATATAACTATTGACGTATTAATAATTGTCAATTATTTCTTACCACGCAGGTCCAAAAAAAAAAACATTCCTCTAATCCTGTTTTTGTAACCACGTCGTTCATTCCACGCCCCTCCCCCCCCCCCCCCCCCCCATCCATCAGTGATACCCAATTAAATTCAATACAATCTGCAGTTTTAAATCTGCTTTTCCCCGGCGATGATAGGTTTCGTACAGTTCCTATAATCCTCTTTAACCGCTGTGATACGACCTGTCTTCACATGCCTCGAAGGAAACTTGTGCACCGAAAGTATAAGCTTATGGCTTTTTAGCTTCCTTATGAAATCTGTGCAAGTATCAGATTTTCATCATATAATGGTAAAAAGCAAAAAAAAACCCTAACTGCGACTGACATTTTAAGAAATGCTGGTTTAAATTTGGAGGCTTCTTAAAGGATTTTCTCGTGAGAATTGCATCAGTGAAGAATAGAGAGATCGTTGAGATGGGACAAGGGAAGCTCTGGGATCTTGAAATGATACTGAGCCTTGATTGACGTTTATGCTATTTCAAGACGCAGACGTGACGAGTATTTTATAAGCGGATCTTCAAATGCAATTGGGTTTGATTTCTTTCTTTTCAGATTTCTCCCACGACGAATAAAACATTATCAAAAACTTGAAAAAAAGATAAAATATTAATATATGCTAGTATTTTACAGATACATAAACACAAACATATTTATATCGTCAACGATAAGTTTTTTTTTTTGTCGTAAACACATGTAACAAGCGTTGATTCATTCGTCGTGGGGTAATTTTTTCTTACGATAAACAGACTGTAAGCACGAATATACATATATATGCAACATTGTCCTGGACGCGTGTTTCTTTGAGAGTCATGCCAAGGTAGGCACGATGGGCACGCGCTCACACCTGCCCTTTTTCATCGAGCGCATGTCGGTACTTTGAATTCTTCGGTTATTTTCCCTTCATTACCCGTAGCCAGAAGAAGAAGCAGCAGAAGAAGAAGAAGAACAAGAAGATGGAGAAAAAGTTGAAACAGAGGTATCTGATCTTTCCACTTGTGGTTTTACGAGCGCAACGATGCTCGACCATGAGGAGTATAGCGTGCACTTTTCTAATTGTTACGACTTCCAAAAATCATATTTACAGTCGGAAATTTGTTCTTCACTTTAATTAGAATTTAGAAGTTAAAAAAAAGTAGACTAATGAGCAATTAATCGGAGAGTATTGAGCAGGTGCTATTTTCGCAAATGGTGGAAAGCTACATATGAAGCGGATTGGGAGAAAGCATGTCTTTTCGATGATCCAACGATAATGGGATTACAGTCCATCCGATCAATCTGAAGTAATTCGAGTTGACGATTCTCTCGTTCGTACGTGATCTTAATCCTGCAATCAGAATAAGAGGACTGTTTTACTTCATTAGGGTCGGCCGAAACCTAAATTTGCTCCTTGGAATCTCAGGTTTTTTGAGCACACTCGAGATTGTTTATATATCAATTAAAGGACAGTCAATTAATCTCTAAAAGGAGGATTTGATAAACCTTCTTTTCATTTTTTTTTAATTGTGCGATAAAAATATCAAAAATGAACATCCGTTCGTAGTATATCGGAATCACAATCGACGTTGATAAATCACATAAAAATTGATTACGCACGTTAAGCTAGTAATTTCCAACGTTTACCATAAATCAAAGTGATAATTTTAGCGAATCATTCTCGGCCGTACTTTACATGGATGCACGTGGTGCAAGACGACGCTCGAGTAATCTCAAACTGCGGTAAGAGAACGCAAGCGTCATCGCGCATTATTACCTGCATGGCCAGGCGAGGCGAGGCGATGATGATGATACCAGATTACACGTCAATTAAGATGTCGTCCATTCGTGTAATCTGGGTTTTATCCTTATTGCAAGGCACCTGAATCGTCGATGCGATTTTGCTTTGTTTATTCGCCCGACTGTCGTGTTCTCGATCACATCAAGATTGAGAATAACGCTTGATTGTAAAATTGACGAATAATGTCGAAATTATAACGAGTACTGGTCTTGTATAAAATGTCATCGGATGCAATTCCTGAATTCGAGATGAGATTTTGAATCAGTTTATGCAATTACATCCATTCAGATCTCTTTTGTCTGGATCTTTTGGCATCCATTTCAATCCACTTAAATATGATCTTGTAGAGGTGTTAAAGGTCCCGTTTTTAAACGTTTACCTTACCACACCTTTGCCTAATCAGTACTTGACGCCCAATGGTCCATATCAATGGACCATTGGGCCAATGGACCACATGATCTAATCACTTGCAGTTTTATGCTAGAATTGGTTGGGATCTGTAATTAATTGCAAATAGACATTCGAAAGTCCTTGATTTTGAATGCTGCTTTTGTCGCATTTTCGATTCCGACCACTCGAAATATGACGGGATTCCTGAAACCTTTTCGGATTCTAGCGGCACGTATATATATGTATTGCACCTGCCTTACTGTCTGCTGGTCAGAGATTTCGAGGCAAAGTGGCGGACCCGTGAACGCCGCACACAATGCGGGAGAACCGATATATAGAGAAGATGAAAGCGCAGTGCTAAAGACTCGCCAATTTGCAGCTTCGCGGAAGCAGCGATTGAAAATCAATGCCTCGCGTTCATTATATAACAGAAGCGAAGCCTTGGGTTCACCTTGCACTCCTGTAATTCGTATAATCGCGGGCGCTTTCAGCAGATATTCACGGCTTTTTTCGCACTCGCTGAACAGCCGCGGAACGCCTTTCGCCTCCACCCGACTGTTCATTTGAACTTGGTGCCCCCTTGAAAACGCCCATCTCTCGCGTTGGTTTTACGAGCGCGAAGCCCACTTTCACACTCTCTGCCCCGATTGCTGTCGACTTTAGTCCCCATTATGCGAGGAGCGCTCAAGTTTTTGACTCGTAAAGCCCTGAGTTCGACGTAAATCCAAGTACCAGAAAACCGGTGTGGATTATCAATTATACGATTACTGGTTGAGCAGATGACACGACGGTAAGAAAAAGCTGAACAATGGTGTCTGGGGAAATTATCGTCTAATTGGGTGAAGCGCGTTTTTATTTTTCTTAGATTGGGTCTTTCCATTATCCAACTCGGGTTTCACAGTAAGACAAGATGTCATGAAGAGACATAAATGTTCGTACTTATTACATTTCCAAAACAATATCACTCCCTGGCCTTATACTTCAAGACACTTTAATCCCGTGATTCCCATCCGTATATTAGTGTAATAGAACAGATCCAACTTGTATTTCGAAATAATCCGATTAAAACATTGTTTATATAATTATATAGCGAGACTCACTGTTTATAAATAAATACAGAGGTGTCCCCAGACAAGACCCAGGCCAGCCAACTATTGGAAATCAATCAAGTGAAAATAGTTTGGTTAGGATAGGTTAGGAAAATAGTTACAATTCCGCCACTATGCCGCACAAATACAGACAGCTGTAATGTCGATAAATGGGGATTAAATGTTTTCAACGCGTATATACACGGAGTAATCAGAGGTGATTACACCGATTT
Source organism: Trichopria nigra (assembly GCA_030522945.1). NCBI lineage: Eukaryota > Metazoa > Arthropoda > Insecta > Hymenoptera > Diapriidae > Trichopria > Trichopria nigra. The sequence continues at coordinate 25,728 of JAPYZR010000617.1, read as the reverse complement.
TTATCGTCTTTTTATAATAGAGAACACTCGAGACCATTTTGATACCTTTACTTGGCTCATTTGTTCGGTGCCAAAACCCGAGAATGGCAGGAAATGAAAATAAACTCGTATTTCTAAAGTTATACTATATAATTACCGGTTTTAAAAGCACGGAACGCATACGTTGAATGTTTGCGATGTCGTGATTTCACGAACATGGTCTGAGGGAACATTCCGATCGGACATCTCTCGCCGCAAGGCCTTTTCAGTCGCCGTTGCTTTCGGTTACCGAATGGCAGGTAGCCGCTTCCCTTCGCTACCAGATTTGTCGGTACATGTTTACGAGAATATAAGGAATGCAAATATTCCTGAAATATTGCTCCCGTTGTTCTGTCTGCATTATTCATGAAAACCATCGCCGATATCAATACAAGAAATATCTAACGGTTCTTGACCATCCATGTTTTTCAGAACTGTTATGAAGGGTCAATGATTTCAATGCAGGGGGCGAAATACGATTTTTCTGCATTATTTCTAATGTAACTGAAAAGTTAGCGATGTAGATCCGACAGTAGGAATTTCAAACCAATTACTTTGGGGGAGGGGGGGGGGGGGAGTGTTCGTTAACCGTTAAGGACGAAGAAAGCCGAACGAATAAATTACTCGCTCCAATCGGAGCCGCATGCAAATCTATCGTGCATTTAATATGTGTACAAAGATACGGAGATAAGGAACACCTGTAAAAAAGCAAGGAGGAAGAACCACGAGAGCCGAAGCGCATGCGAAAAGTGTGAGACAAGCTATACCTGAAAGAACGTCAATTTTTTTTATCAGTCTATTTTTGTCTTTTGTCCAAACAACCTGCATTGGTTTTTCTTCACAAAGTTTGTAAACACCGTGACTTGGAATTTTCACGTGACAAAAATGCCATGATTCCAAAGTCTCATTTGACTTGTGGCCGATTAAATGTACCGATCAAACTATCGAAAATGTGATCGTACGAATCGATCATCTTTTATTGACTGCGGTCAATCTGCAACAGGTATAGACACGGTCATCGGAAATTCCGGAAGTCATTGCGTGTTCGCAATAGAGCGCTTGCACGAGCCATTGACGTATACGAATCATCCATCGTCAGGCACTTGGAAGCATTAGCGTTCGGCGCGATTAGTCAGTTAGCGATTGTGTTCCGGAAGCGGCGGAACAATGCGAATCATCTGAAAAGTAACGACGAAAGAAACGCGGAGACGTTTCCACGTAGAAATGAGACGGAGGCCGCGCGAGAGAACAGAAGGGCCCTTCAATGCGAGCTCGTTTAACTAAATGCTAGATTTGACTTCATCATCACGCAACGAACAACTGTCAACGCATTCAGGCCAGTCTCAGGATGTGGTCGGTACCTGGGAGAAGGAAACGCATAACACGCTGCGACCGCAAACACTTGAAAAAAATATTGTCCCGTTCACGAAAGGGACACGCGAGGGGACAATTATGCGAAGGTTCCCTCGTTCTCTAGACGAAAGCATCCGACTTATTATATAGCGATTTTTCAATTTCATTTGTGACAAGGCCACCCGATAGAGCTCCTTTCAATAGTAACACTTGCCGGCTCACCCATTGATGCTACACGCCGCAAAGCCTATACGTCACAGTTCACGCTCGTAACGCGTATATAGGGGACCTCTCGGGCTTTGCTAGACAAACGCTTAACGAACATTGATGGCGACTTATTGGTTGTATTGAAACTTAGTACATTAAAAAATGTGTACTCGAGCATCTCGAATGAAAGTTAATTTACTAAATTTGTCCACATAGACTCGACGCGTATACCGTGATGGGTAAGGCTTTAAAGGTATCAACCAGTAAGAAGGTATTGTTGCATTCATATACGCTGGCAATGAAATATTTTTCTCTTCTTCCGCGTGATGGAAATTAATAAGTAGAATGGTTATAGGCATTACGGATCAAAAAATGGCCGTTTCGCAAGGAGGGTTTCAGCACTAGTCATCGTATGTACACTTTGGAGAATCATTGAAATGGAAATAAGTCAGGACTGCACCAAAGCGTCGAAAGTTGAAAAGCATTTAAAATATTCATCGTAATTCGACAAACTGAATTATAGAAAATACTGCCGAATTCAGAAGGTTCCGCAACATTTCGTGCACATACTGCCAATTTATCACAATAAGTGATCAGCTGGGCGATCTGATAAGACAAGCGAAGGGACGTAGTGATGAATAATCGGAATTTTACTAATCATTGACCAGGGGTAAGAAAAATAAGGAATCGGTCGTACTTCTGGAAATTGGCGATCTTCGAAGAGCAGCGAGCCGAGCCTGGGTGGTTTTTCAATTTGGCGACGTTGATTAATCCGTCAGACATTGCACGGGCATTGAGCATCAGGTAGGCAGCCGTGCAGGCAGCAGACGGGCAGACAACCAGCGAGGACCGTCCATTTATCCCGCGAAATGATGAGCGCCGCTTCGAGTAATTCACGAATCGTAAGCTCGCATTAATTTCCGACGGGCGTATCGGTTTTTTTCATCAGCCCCGCTATACACTATATATATGCAGCAGAACGTGGTCGGCTGGAGGGCAGCAGTACGGCGGATCAAACGATCGGATACGATCTGATCGGCCTGACGACTCGATTATCGGCATCGGGGAACCTCCGAAGCTCGCACTGACGAAAATCGAGACGTGGCACCTGACACTTTTTGCACGAAATTTATATTATAAGCAGTTATAATTACACGTTATTTTAAATGCCAAGTATCTTTGTTCAGGATCGTACATGACTATAACATTCTCGGATTTAGTAGGAGTTGGCTTTAAATGATGTCGTGTCCAGGATGACGATTAAAAGTTACACTATGGTCCGGGTATCGTGGGTATTGCTTTGGGTGTCAATTTTGTTCGATGCTTCCCTTTGCAAACGTCAGCGTGATCATTCGATCGTTGCACTGCTATAAAGGACTGCTATATTCAATTGACAACGGAAATATAACAACAAAGCAAAATCGAATTTTGGAAATCCATAAAATTAAGAATGGGACAAATAGTAAGCACTGACTGAGGGTCTGTTTTGTCTGGTAAGATTTTTAACATAGGAAGACAAATAAGACGAAAGGAATTGCAGTCATCGTGCACCCCCGGAAACTATTTGTCTGCCTAATAGCTCATTCCAAATTTTATCGCATTTTTCAGCAGGGTTGCCAACAGGCCAATTCCCATTTTAAATGTACATCTCCACCAATTCCCACTTAGTCCATCTAGCAAACTGTGCCTGCAGCCCATCCATATCATCATATATCAGCGATATTGATATACGGTAAACAGACTTGGTGTCGAAGATATCTTGATTACTTTTGAAGACAATACATATAGTAGCAATTGTAACAATGCAGTATTTTGAAAGAGGTCATCTAACAAGGTCATTGACGCTGTTTTGTGTACAAGGGTTTGTCCTATTAGGGAATTCGTCGCAAGTGCAAACAAACATTTTCAAAGCTGTAACAAAAAGTTGTAACCTACAGAATTATACCGATCTTTTCCGATCATGATGAAATGTCCCTACAATTTATGGTATTCCAAAGAATAGGGGTATCACCTTACATTAACGGTTTTATCGCAGGATAAAACGAACGAGAAGTTATTGATACAATTGAGTGCAAAATATTTGTTACGACGCATCCTCGTCGGTGCCGCAGCATCGCGGTATACATCGCATCTGTCCCCTTTCCAAATCGGAACCACCCAACTGATGCGGGCGATAAGCTTTTGAAAAACGAGATTGCCGCTCTCTTGATTCGTTACTTTTAATTGCCTCGCGCGGAGAAAACCGATCGTTGCGACGCGGAACATATGTACATGCCACACTTATGTTTTTAATCGAAACTCTGGCACATTTCAACGAATATTGATGGTGTCCAAACCTCACGGACGGTATCCTATTTCTCTTCGTTCCTTCCTCAAAATCAGGGCTGTACATCGACGTTAGGTTATATGAAACCACTTTAATTTTTTATTATCAGTATCTCGAATCCGGTGGAGTTACCCGATGTGATGTGTAATCGACGTTACAAGGTCGGTTATAATCAATCAGTACTTTCTCTGTTAACCGGTACTCTACGTTTGCAGTGACAGAGAAATTAATTGCTCACTCGCCGTTTGCAATTCGATTTCCAATTAATCCCGGAAATCGCGATGAACTCACCCAGACCCGCGTATATATACCGATCCCGCCTATAACAATAGACCGAAATAATCGTGACAAATCATGTTACTCTAACTACAAGCATCTAATTGCACCTCATCTTTCATTTAATTCGCTCGGTTCGAGTGTGGCACTTAGAGCGTTAAGGATTGAAGACTTTTCACTCGGCCGTCCACATTTTTTGCATACACTTCAAAGAGTCCAGGGGAAGGAGCCGTTCGGTTTCAAACAGATTCGCTAAGTCCGTTCGCCATATTACGAGCTAAATGTGTAATTGCACGTGGCTGTAGGTAACGGGAAACAGATTGGTTACAACGAAAGTACTCGTAAATGATCTTTTTCTCAAAGCCGAAAGGCAATTTGCCCTCGCGTAAAGTGGGTGGCGTTGAATTTTTCAGTCGCCATTGGGTAAATTGAAAAGTCGATAAATCGAAGTCTACAATGGTGAAAAAGAAGCCGCAAATGCGAAGCTCCGCGGGCCCTCGATTCTCTGAACGAGTATCGCCGGCAGCGACATTACGCTCATTTCTAATTCACCGATATTAATTTCAACGGGGCTTGAGAGAATTCTATATATTCCTATTCTTCAGTCCTACTGCCGGTCGGTACCCCTCGGCTAGCCACCCGCGATTTTCACATTTCACATTTGCTATGAGTGACCGGCGACAAACGACCACTGGCTCTAAAGACCGCCGAGGCCGAGGTGCGTAAAAAAATAGAGGAGGGCTGCTTTCTTTCCACACTGGCTGCTCGATGATTCAGTCGCTGCGAGACGTGAACTCGGACCCTCCTTCGGCAGCGCTACGCTTACTTTTATCATCGCCCTTATTCATTATTTAAGAGCCGACTCCTCCGATAGACTGTACGCTCTATCGCGTTCTGCCGGCCAGCTATTTTGATTATATACCTATATACCTCCTCTTGTTCCCGTTGGTGCGTCGTTGCTAACTCTGCTTCAGTTTTCATCGAGTCCGACAAATGGTAAGATTTCGTATCGCTAATATACGACAGCTAAAATCGCCATTTTCTTTTACGAATCCTTTTCGACTCCCAATTAGAAGAGATCTGATTCACCACATGAAAAAAACCACGAGAAGATGATGTCACCACACGAGTGTTGGTTCGTAAAATGTCAAAGAAGGTCGTATAAAAATCGCCCTGGGACCGACTATGCTTGGCATAGGTTTTCTTCAATTTTCCTATGCCATTCCACCCACGGATGTGGGGTTGTTTGATCCTTGCAACAGGGTGGACTGGTTTCGGAGGGTCCCGGACTACCCGATTATACATAAATTGTCAATATGCTGGTCGTGTATCCTTGTGAAGGGATATTATAGCGACGGCATAGTTATTTTACAGTTTCACAATGTCGTTAGGCTCACGAAATCTGAACGTGCACTTGGCTGAGCGGGACTTCAATGCGATCAAATGACAAAGATGCGAAGCAATATTTTTCATTTCATAGGAAAATAGAAAGATTCGGGTTAAAAATGGATTTTCCAGGTCGTCATTCATAAAAGTCCGCAACGGCGATTGTTTCTTACTCAAAAAATCAAGATTAAAACACCAACTGCGGAAAGAGCGAAGCATCATTTATAGTTTGAAAATCCCCTCATAATTATAGGCTTTGTATACCGAAACAAAACAGGATAAAATGGAATGGAAACAAAGTTTCAACGATTCTCGACTTGGTTCTTGCAGTGGGAAGTACACCGAGGAATCTGAAAGTTGCACAGGCAGAAATTATCGGTGTACAGTATATATAAAGTATATCGTGGCGATCGTAGGTCGTACTTTATGTATCGTACGTATAGGGCACGCAATAACGACGGCTTGTCTGTTTGACGAGGCGATCTAGAAAATTACACGGCAATACATCTCGTTATGAGCCCTGCTGAAATGACATCTTTCACAATGGTTGCAATTTATTCATTCATTCACCTGGAAATTGTCTTGGCCGTCCATCCATCCATCCATCCATCTCTGACGTTTCTGCTTACTCAGGGCATGGTTTAAAGACAATGATAATATTAATACTTGATAAAATAACTCGCGAGGTTTCGTAGAAACGTCGGCATAGGTGGAAATTTCGAAATTCAAAATGGCGGAGGAGACATCTCCTACAATGGTATTCAGTTTTCGCGGGAGTTTTGTAGTGATGAGCGGCATAATGTAAAATTCAATTACTCCCTAAAAACATCGATGTATTTGATACTATAATAAATAAATAAATTTGCGAAAATCTCCCCGGAAATTTGGCGGATGAGCCGTCCGAGTTATTACGCCGCAATGGCGGATTACGTTCGCGTAATTGAGATCGGAATAAATTAATGAAGGTCGGGAATTAAAGTGACGAGCGTAAAATGTGAAATATATATACTAAAGCGCCGTCGAACGTTCGTTCTGGTGACTTTTAATTAATTTTATGGGACATTTCTGGGGAATCCGATGTACGCGGTGAAACTGGAAAAGAAATCGCATGACCCGGCTCTTATCGCTAATATAAACGGGAACGGCGATACGCTAATAGGTTAACAAATAATCGAAGGTAATTCCGAGCAACAGATACAAAAGTGTAATGCAACGCGCCGCGATTGCTTTTATCTACCGAACCGGTATAGTCGCGTCTTTGTATTTTACGTGATTTATGGCGCTAATATAATTTTTCTTTTTTTACATTTGCCTTTCATTAAGTTGTAACGTTCTTTTTTAATGGTATTTTATTGGTTTTGAATTGATGAGGGAATAAAAATACCCAATCGATGAAGAAATCCATGAATTGATTGTTTGACAGAGAAATGATGGATGCGTTTGAGTCTTTGTTCATGTTTTTAACAATTTATAGGACCAAGCGTGCAAATTTTCTTCAGGCAGATGGCACTACATTTTCGCATTTAGATTTTAATACAACTTAGTATTCGTGAGTTTTTAAGGTCGTTGATAACGATGACGGTGCTTAACAATTCAAAATGGCGGATCGAATATGGCCCCCCATATCCTTTCGTAATAATATAATAAGTAACAAAGTTTCAAGGGAATCCGATTAATTTTTAATAATTTCGTCCGCCATACTAGATTCGCCATTTTGTATTTCTAAAAACTGACGTCATGATCAGCGAACTCAAAATCACTTCGATATTACAATTAAGCCTTATAACAAAATCCATTAAATCTTGTGATTTTGTGCGTATGGCTGTGATATAACAAGTAACAGTTCACTTTTTTCGCCATTTTGCGTCTGCCATTTTGATAATTTTTTTTTTTTTTAGTATGATTTCACATTCATTTTTGACGGGATATTTATGACTTTTAGGGGTGTTTTAATGCCATTATCCGTAATAAAATGTAATAAATTGAAGATAAAAGAACTAAAAAAATCATGTATAAGTTTTTACTTAAATATTTAAAACATGTTGTCATATGCATTATTGGAAACAGTGATTTTTGGCCAATAAAAAGTGGTTATGGCAGAATTTTTCTCTCATGAATTTTAAATACTAACTGTTATTGATGTTTAGTTTGAATTGAAGTAAAAGCAGAATGACCAGAGGCCGAATGCTGTTATAGTTTAATTAGAAAAGATACGGAAATTAACTCAGGCGAAGAATATTGACCGGATCTCGCTTTGGTTTCCACGTCTCTGGTTTTACGACGGCTAATTATCGCCAACACAAGATAATTCCGTTACCAATAATCGTCCGTCCCCGTATTCTCTTTACGCTCGCGTTAATTCCATAATGTGAGACGTAGAAACCCCTTCGACCACTCACATGACGAAGCTAACACTCCGAATAAATTTATAAACACGTAAAAAGATTTCTATTCTTCCTTTCAACATTTTTCATTCTGCGATTGTTGTCACAATGCTTATATTTTCCTAAGTCAAATTTCACGGCAATATATTAGACTGACGCTACAGTGAAATTTATCTGACATTAGATTTTAAAAATTGAAAATGGCGGGTCCAATATGGCGAACGACTTTATGCCAATAAAGTTTTACATTGAGTATTCAGTATACTTTGTGCACTCAAAATGAACTTAGAATAAAAAGTTTTTCCAATTGCACATATAGAATAAAGTAGTTGAATATCTATTCACAAATGTTCGTTCTTCCAATTGTATTCTATGGGAATAGAGTAACAAAATTTAGGTACGAATTAGATCAATTTGTCAAAAATTGGTCCGCCATATTGGATGTATTCGCAGCGACCACAAAAAAGTCCCGAGTATCATGTTTCATGTTTTTTTATTTGAATTTTTTACTTCGATTCCAGTATTTACCTTTTATCGTCTAGACAATATGTTTTCTTATTAATACTTTTCTATACTTGAAAATTTATTGTTTTAATGATTTTTCATTATTTTTCAATTTTATGATCGGGTCCTTGACAGTTTTTATTCTTTTTCGATCGATTTTAATCAATTTTAATAAGTTTTTATCCATTTATATTGGATTTTCGACTCGACGTGTAATAATTTCATCAATAAACTTTTAAATCAATATCAAAGCAAATGAATTCCACGGTGATATGCTGGAAAACAAACTTAAACGTTGCTCTCGTTCTCCATGGTAGGACGCGAATTCCACTCGGAATTCAGAGTGTCTTGCAATTGGACAGGCTTATAATTTAAATCACACTCATCGTGATTTGAAGCACAATTGCAGTGTATAATTTCAGTTTCCTCGGAAGAGTGCGGAATCTGGGTCAGAGCCATTCTCACATTTCCTGCAGAACAGCAACCTGTGGATTTCGGCAATATACCACTACTATATATACCTGTATCGCATAACCGAGCGATTTTGAATTTGCGAATTTATCGTTCCGATTTGCGTTAAATTTTGAGATAACTGAATGACTGGTTGTAAAATAATTTTATCGCGAGCGAAGAAATTGCTATATACGATGTGAGATATTTGATATACCACGTACACTACCCGGCGACTTCTTCTTTTTTTTTTTTTTTATTTTATTATGATGGCGGACTGGTGCAAGTTACATTGCGCAATATAAATTCGTACTCTCAAAATCGATTTATCGATGGGGATTTTTTTCAACTCGACTTTTTAATATGCGAATATAGGGTCATTTCATTGTTAAAATCGGTAATTATCGATAATCGATAATCGATAAATCGATGTCGCAACATCGAAACTCGCATACAATTATATAGGACGTAATCGATTGTTGATGTAGTCGATACTCGATGGCAAAATAATACCGTGAGAAATCAATAATCGTCATTGGGTTTCGATTATCGATACTGTACCGATATCGATAATCGATACTGTAACCACTGTATGTATCGTTATTTATCGTTATTTATCGTTAGTCAATATAAATTTGACAATCGATAACACGAATAATCAACCGGAATTGTAATCGAATATTAAACCGATCGACAGGACCGACAATCGCTTTTGAATGAGTAGTCGACCTGTAATCGATAAAATTATCAGAATGAATAAACTGCGGAATATCCGATCGATGGAGTAGATAATCGAAGCCAGATTGGAATGATGAATCGACAGAATCGAAGACCGTATAATCGACCTGAGATCGATAAAATCATCAAAATGAATGAAGTACATGATGCGTTGTTGAATCGATAATCATCGATTCTATAATTCATCCGGAATCGATTATAATCGATACGGGAATCGAATGAACCAATCGACAGGATTGGCAGTCGACTGAATTGATAACCACCGATATCGATTATCGATGAAATGAATAGAAAGAATCGTAAAGTTTTATTTGGAAATAGAATCGATAATCGATTGTCAATAGTCTATTAATCAATGATTAATTCAATCGGTACATAGCAATGAATGTCTCCGGAATGTCTAGACAGAATGAATCACGAGAATCGTTAATCAGATGATGGTAACCCAGTAAGAATAGGATCAACAAAGTAAACTTAAGTTAACAGGAGTCTTTTTAATTGGACATTCAGTTTACAAAAAAAAAAAACGATCGTTGATTTTTAAAATCTGAATTAATTTCACGAAACTCATGAATCGGATCGTAACCGTTAAAATTCGAACGAATCTGATAGTCAGATCTACAGAATATAATCTGATTTGGAGTCCGTTCATATCCACGTGATGTAAAAGATAAGAAGTCAAGAATTGAGGATCCACGATTCAAATTAAAAAAAAAAAAAAAAAAAAACAGAACGTTGTTTCCACTCTGTGCACAAGCGATGACTATTGGTGTCGACCCGCATAACGCATCACTACACCATGCAAGCGTTCGCGGGCAGTAACTTGAAAAAAAAGGAAGCAAAGAACTTGTAAAAGAACCGCTGCAGGCTGCTTCGGTAATAGATTACGGTCGATTATCCTTCGCCGTAGGGTCGCGTGCCAAGGTTCAAAAAAGGATCGTTCACCCTGATTTTTTTTCCCTTTTTGTCCAATCTTTGATTTTTATACTCGTATAAATCTGCGCAATGTCTTTTATTTCGCCTTCTAATTATTTGATTATATCCCTCTATTTTCGACCATGAAGAATATATCTAGTCGGTAGGTGACGTTTGTTTCGACGTGTTCCAGTCGAATGCAGACTTTTAAAAATTGGGATTTTCCCAAAATAAATTATGGCCTCCTGATATCCCCGTTATCCCAAGGATGTCAGTAGTGTTTTTGGAAACCAGGAACATACATACTCCTCATTTTGTCAATTCGAAGGCCACAGTTTGGGCATTACACGTCTATACTTATTTCAATATAATTCTCAACATCGTTCAATTGGATGCTCCATACGGTACAAAGACATTCAAGGGGGATGTACTTTGGATACTTAATGGACTGCGGACTAGGTCCTTTGGGGATCCGCTGTAGGATCCAATAAAACTTATAAAATATTCGCAATGGATGTCCTCGAATGTCCAATGAAATATAGAATATGCTATTTTGGATCTTTACGAAGACTCATGTTCTGCATTCCACGGATGGGCTGTTAAAATATATGGGTAACTTTACATTACAACAATATCTTTCTAATGTGATAGGAGGTACGTTCTAGACCCATAACTACCCTATAACTTATCGGATGTTAGTACAATACATCTCCTAACTCTATTGCTCTAACAGTTCCATTAACTCTACAGCGTTTGCAGTGACTTCATGATAGATGAAATATTGTTTCATCGGAGACTCTATCAGTACTCGAAATTCCGTATAAATGGGACAGGTCTGGATACGCAATTAGCATAACGAAGTCCATAATTAAGAAATGTATATAATTATGAAATTAATGTTAAATCGCGATATCTTTGATGATCCTTTTATATTCCATAGCCGTATAATTCAGTCTCCAGAGGACCAAATTAGCTCTGCACGTCATTCAATTATCGTCCATTCGCATTTGTTGGATGTATAATGGATGTACAATTGGGAGATCAATGTATATAATGGATGTCCACATATGACGAAAAAGTGAATAACGATATGCGACAAATAAGGGATAGTAGAAATGAGGAGACCAGTAAGCCAATTGGCAGGGACGTACCAGAAATTCGATTCACAAATTTTGTTGAGAGATAGCATGCAGATTTCCGCACAGTTGTGTATACACGGGTGTTACATACGGAAGCTCGTGTTAGTGATATTCGCGACAGAGTAGACCAGTAAACCGGTTTAGGTGCTGTCGATTAAAGGGTGACTCGATCCAGGGCAGTCGAGATTCTTCCGGGTCTTGGGGCATGGCCTCCTTCCAAGTTCGCTCGTGCAACTTCTTCCCGCTTTTCCATTTTTTGTTGCTGTTGTTGTTGTTGTTTTACTTTAATACCGATACCGATGATATATCGGAGTTTTAAATCTTTCATAATTGCGGTGCCTACTCGATCCCCGAAAGTCATCCGTAATATTAAAACGATTTAACAAAAAGGTCACGTCCGAGTTCAAATTGGATCTTTCACGATTTCATGACTTACGCGTCGTTCCGAGTTTTATTGACCTGTTATGTATATTCGCACGTTATAAATGCCCGAATTCACGGTCAAACTTTGCTTTTAAGACGATTTTAAATCATCTCTCGCCTCGATTTAACGCGTGTACCATTAAGTCCGTTTGATGGATCGCGCGATGCGGAGCCACGAGCTTAATCCTTTAAAATGTCCTCTAGAATCCAGGCCTAACAGTAGTGGCCTTCGAAAGTAATATTACATTTATTCTTGGAAACCGCTTTCAAAAGTAAAGCCTGATTTTTAAACAATTGACGTGATATGCAGGGACTCGCCGGTCGCTTAATGTCGAATGGTTCAGCTGCTCTCGGTGGAATAGTAACGTCGATATGCCGGTACTGGTGGCGATGATGCTGCGGGTCGAAGCGGCTGTGAAAATAACCGAGTGTTGAAGCGCGTCAGGTTAAAAATGCAACAGGTTGTAAAAATAGACATAAAAAGTCACTGATTTTTTAGCCATGATTTCTTTGGTCATGATTTTTTGTGCCCTCAGAATAACAAGTCAAATCGTACGCATGCGCATCGCCATTTTCATCGCTGTCAGTGATGGGTCATTGTTCATCTTTTTTATTACCAAAATGGGGGATGGATTGAAGGATCGCGATGAGTGGATGAGGTACTTTGTTAATCTATTAAATCCAATTGAAAGTGATGGACGAAAAAAGGAACAGGTTAAAATTAGCGAAGAACAATTAGTTTAATAACCTGTGAAGCAGGGAATGTTCCTGCAAGCGTAAACAACCGGTGTCAAAAAGGAAGAGTGGATGAAATTAAAAAGTCAATACCACGATAAGAAATTACAGAAAGGTGTATCGCCGCATCGATTGATCGATCGATGGAATAAATTACTGCATTGGGATAGAAATCGGGCAGAGCCTCGCCTGGATCCGGGCCGAAGGAGGGAGATACGTGGCCGGCTTCTTATCTTGCGCCAATCGGCCGGGTATTGCAAATTGGCCAATTACCGTGCAATGTGCCCGTCGACACTGCGTCGAAATGTGCCGTTCCGCTGAGCCAAGAACAGCTTCTGATTCTTCTTCTTTTTCTCATCCTACTTCATTCCCGACGGCCTCCGCTTGGTTCCTGCAACAACCTCATTGTACTTCCAAGTCCCTGTCGTCTCTGGGGATGCTCTCGATGGTGGAAAAAAAATTGTTTTTGTTGGACGGGTGTCATTAAATGAAAGCTCGTTGATTTTGTAAGAAAAACAATTTATTCAATCAATATCTCCTTTATAGCAATAAAATAAACGTACTTTTTGGTTTATCGATTAACACGAAACGTATCTCGTCGCTATTGGTCCTTCGCACGAGCTGGCGCGAGACACTCACAAAATCCATACAATCGCTCTAGCATGCCCAGAATACTCCAATCACTCTTGCTCTATCGCGCCTATCGTTCTCTAATTCCTATTACTCCCTTGTCGCAATTACACCTAAAAAGGCAGAACAACTCTTGTCCTCGTTGTGCCAAGTTAATTGCAAATCAAGATATCTTCCTTGTGATATGTACCTTCGATTTCTCGGTCGTCGAAAATTATTCGCAACGCGAAATATCGTCGAACTTATAAATTTAAGTCGCACTCCCCGCACTCGATGTGCGGCCGGAATCGGATGAGAAGTTTATCTTTATATCGCCTTACTTTTGCTTTGCTTCTGGTTTTTTTTTTTTTAATGCTTTCTCGCTCCGGACGAGTCGACCAGTTTCAACCGCTTTTACTGCCGTGCAGTCGTTTAAATACGCACTTAATTAAATTACTTAGATTAAACTAATTACCCTAACAGTATATGATACAATCGGTTCGCGCTCGACGACTCGGCTCGGCTCGGGCGATTATCGAATTTCCGCATTGTTCATCGATCCTCGAACGCTTGCCTTTATCCAAGTCGACGTGTTGCCCCGCGACGATCGTAAAAGCCAACGAGAGAGCGAGTCGACGAATTCACTTATTCACTATCTTTGGTCCTCTAGCCGCTGTGAAACTTTTTCCGGACATTTTGAATTCCGCGGTGAAAGCCACTACTTCGATTCTCGATAATCGTTAAATTCGCGGTCGTGCATGAAAAATTACAATGTGCTCTTTTATACATGGGAATTTGACGTAATTGAACCAATAGGATTTCTCACGTTCGGCCAACCCCTTTCTACGCGACAAAATTCCAATCGTTTTACGGACGATCCCCCCCTCTTTTTTTTTTAGTGGACGGCTTTGGCTTCGAAGGACTATGACACGTAACGAAAATCCAACTTACGTGATAATTGCGTTAGCATCCCACTTCGGTGTACGTATACATGAAGAAATATAACGTAAAATCTACCCTAAGACGAAGAAACTCAAGACTGATAATTGAACGCCCTACGGACAAGCGACAAATCCTTAATTTGTGCCAACGCACTATTATTGCGCAACGCAAAACCCGGTATGTTCCCTATATCGCGCGAAAACGTCGACATTCACCACTGAATAACGCATCGTAAATCGATTTTATTTTACTTTTATTTTACAGATTATGCAAATACCCAAGCTCACGCGGTCATTATGTACAAGGCGTCTTGTCCGGGACGAAAGATCCACGAAAGACTTTTCCGCGTTGCGCCGGAGCATTCTTCGCGTAACGCGGTTACATGTGTCGTATACGCAGCAACGTGACGCTTCGTTTAATAAATACGTTTAATTCTATAATCGGATTCAGGTATACCGGCGACACCGAAAGGCACATTCAGACATACTTTGTAAGTTACTTTTTAAGTTCGCGTGCTCATCGACTGGTCGATCCGATTAGGATTCATCGAATTTTCGATGCTCGAGGGGGTAACTTTACTACAAAATTTTACACAGTTTATTTGCATACGTACGAGACGATGATCTAAGGGTCGCTACACTTTCGATGACTTTTGTAGAGTCTTTCGATGGCATCGAACCACGACAGGACTTGTTTCAACGGAATGCAGACGTCTTGTAATTGGACTGGTCTAAATGGATCAACCGTATTGTGAGGTTAGGTTAGGTTAGGTTGGGTCAGGTTGTACTTTTTAATTTAAAGAACCAACTTTTAAAAACCTAACCTCAAAACATCTTAAGTCTTAACCGAAACAACCTTTTCGATCACGCTGCTTTATAAACGATCATGATCATGACCTGACCTAATCCAACCTAACCCATTCTGGTAAATGCATGGATTGAATTCTCCTTGTGTAAAATTCGATGTCAAAAAATAAGTAAAAACATTAATTGTTATTAAAACGTCTATGAACGGATGAAGTGTACTAAAAAATGAAATAAAAAATTTTTGACTATAATTGGGATATATCAAAAGATAGGAAAGGCAGATTTTAAAAACGTGCATGGCAATTTCAGTCGATTCGTCCTCCGTAGTTCGAGGCCCATAGAATTGCGACTCAAGTTAAACCAAAATAACAAAATGAAACCCAAATAAATGTAACGAAATCGTAACGAAATATGTATCGCAAACCCTCCTATTAGCGTTGAAACGTATCGCCATAGAAGCGATTTTGACATGAATATTTATCGCTAACTTCACGGGTTTATCAAGTCGTATACTTTTTAGTCCTGCGGAGCTCAGCTGCTGCTGGGCATGGGGACGACATGTCGGTATGCAGGCACTGGTGGTATTGATGCTGAATTCGATGTGCTCTGCATCGGTCCCGCCGTAGCCGGCACGTGGAGCGACCTGTAGTCCAAGGCTGGTGCTGTCGGATGCTGACCTTCCCGATGCCTCCTCAGGTCGACCTTACGCTGAAACGCCTTGTCGCAGAGCCCGCACTGGAACGGCTTGTATCCCGTATGCTTTCTCATGTGTGTTATCAGATTGCTGCTCTGGGAGAACGCTTTGCCACATACAACGCACTTGTGGGGCTTTTCGCCTGCAATCATAAAAGACCCAAGGTTAATCGACTCGCTCTTGCTTCAAAAGCAATGGACATTTCATAGTAACATCTTTATATTTTAAACTTTTTAATGGGATGACACAAGAATTAGGGGATTCAGGGGGATGGGCATGTCTAAATTGAAGTGGGCAAAGTTGGTGCCTTGTATATGTAGGAGACAATAAGACGGGTATTGAAAACCTACAGTACCATACCCCCTTCCTCTATTATAATCAGTATTTAAAACGATAACTAAAAGTAAGTATGAAAAAGTACACAAGAATTTGTTTTATTGCAGTGGATAATTGTATTTTAATAAATGCTAAAGTCTAGAATTCCTTGGGGATTACGGGGAATATAGTTTATGTCCTCAGGACAAACCAAGGATCTCTTTGCGGTGTTTAGGGAAATGGTCCTAATAAATATCAAGAGAAAAAAAAATGTTTCGAAAAGCATAAAAACAAAGAAACATAAGAATTTCTGCCACGATAAACGCTTTCGTTCGTACGTGTGTTTCTTTACATCGATAAAAAGCATCTGAATATCATGCCTTGCGTCTAAGTGTTTTACCCCCGTGGAAATCAACGGAATACCGCCCAATCGTGCGACAATGTCGTGAAACTTCATCCACGATCAAACCAGTTCATGAATAACGCAATAACGCAATGGAGTGTTTCGGTTTTGGGTATAATGCCACCTACTAGGGGTATAGTGCACTATTTTTCGCGACGACATAATGCGACTAATTTGATACCTGCTATAATCTACCGCATCGTGCAATTTGTATATCCAGGTAAACTTTTTAGATCGGATCAGGTTGTTTCGTTGCAAGTGGCATCAACGTCCCCGGTCCGTTGAGCTACCCGAGAGACGCGTAATATCGATCCATTTTGCGGCTCATTACCGACCCTTTTTTTTTCTCTCCCGCCTGTCGTTTTCCCTTTCTTCCTTTTTTTTTTCTTTCACCATGGTGTGCCATCCTTCATGCGACATACACTCTGGTGACTTAATAAATATTTACCGAGTGATACGTTTGCTTTCGCAGCCGATTTTAATGATAGCCCGCTTCGTTCCGTTTCATGACATTGAATTATGCAAAGCGACGCAGGAGACAGCGCAAATCGCTAAGACGAGAGGCGGGATATTAAACCTTTTTATTCGCAATTGCTGTATCTAGGCGAAATACACAGCGAGGAACTGACTTTTATTATTAACCGCTTTTCAGGTAAGTATGGAGTGTTTGCCAGGTACTTGATTATTGGCATGTTTATGTCAACGTCCAGTATTCTGAGTATTATCCATTCGTTGCTTCCAATCATTAGCGACTGTAATCAGCGTTCATGGATTCTCATTTTCCTTGACACGTCATTACCTTTTTTGGTTACCATTCCGTTCAATTATCGACAAAATCAATATTGCTGATGGGACAGCAACGCCGGCAATGGGATCAGTATACACGTTATGAAAGCGAACTTGACTCAATCGTCAGAGAATTTAGCGATTACTACGATGGTAATCTAATCAATGAACATATTCATACGTAACAGTTTTTGGTATAGCAAGACCAATCAAACACTACATATAGTCCATTGGTATTGTTGATCATCGTTCTAAACGAGATTAGTACTCGAAGTAAAGAGACTTGGCTAAAAGCACTTGACCGTCAAGCAGAGGATACGAATGAACGTCAGATAATGAAGGCTCAATTTAAAGTTGACACGGAAAACGCTTTACTGTGTGAAACGCAATCGATACGGAATGGAAGGCGTTCGACGAATTTGCCAGCTACTATCTATAAGTTCCTTTACGACCAACGATATCGAACGTCGTCACGTGTCGAAGCATCGGCCGAAGGGAGTGAAAGAAAAGTTCCGCAGTGCATGAAAGGGTGAAGAAAATCAATTTTCGACGAAACGCACCTAACATTACGACGTTACGTAGTTCCGTTGTGCGCGTTGCATTATTGACGCTAGAAGAGGGACACTGACCCGCGGATATCGTGATGGACAAACCCCGACGATGATCTTTTTTCTGAATCATTTAGAAAGCGTAGAACCAATTTTTTTTTCCTTTTCGGTGCGGGTACTTCATTTTATCGCTTATGACGAAATGGAAGTGTAGTGGCGCGACCTGGACGTGGAGGGTTCCCTGAAGGATGATATATTATTGAAACGGACAAATTCTCTGATTTTTGTTTTGTTTGCTTCGGTACTGACAAAGTTTGCAGAACAACATATAAATGAAAACCAGGAGGTATATCGAGCTTGTTAATGATTGGTCGATCAGTGAATTGACGATACCCGAGTATACCGTATAAAATAGCAACTCGTGATTTTTAAGTCCAATTAGATCAAGTGCAAACTCTTTCCTCGCGCAACGCTATATGGACGTAATTGCCCTTATCGCCGATGGATCCTACCAGACCTTGCTTGCAGCGATTACGAGCAGCGGTTAACGTTGAGGCGTTTCTTTTTATCATTATCGAAAGCTTCAAAAGCATCGCTCGGTTGTTTGATACAAGTAATGCGTCGCTAAGGCTTCGACTATTACGTAAAAGCGCGATTGCTTCCAAAGTGTTTAGCAATTAGCGAGTGCGCGACAGTGATAAAGACATTCTATTTCCTTATCGATGAAAATGAGCCACGTTTTTATATTCGTCCTTGGTTGGTTTCAAGCTAAGCAATAAAGTTGTCAAACGAATTTCAGCAATGACACGTTATATTTATTCGACTAATGACTACGGAGACCACGAGGCGGCTTAATGTTCAGTCCGTGGGTCATTATTGTTCAGTTGGTATACTATGTCGTGGATTCCTTATCGGAAAAAGATTAAGCCTTACGAAAATGAAGCTTTTTGGAAAAATCCTTCCGAGGGTGATAATTACTCCGCGACACGCATCTGCGGATGTCTGATGTCCGGCGTCGATTAGGGGCATATCGGGTACCATCCGCCTCGGCACCGAGCCGACCTCGGGTACGAGTCTTCGTCTCCAACGAGGTAGTACCCAAAGCACGTGTCGGAGAACGGTCGGTAGTGGCACGTGCCGCGCACGCGCGTTAACCCGACCGGAAGTTCATTTAGCGCTCGGCAAACTGCCCATTTCCCGTCGTTTCTTCCCACCGCGCTTCCTTCCGGTTGCGTCGTCCATACACCGTTCCTCGTCCAAATTCCCCCTTTTCGGTAATCGATCTCCAAAACCCACTGCACTTTAAACGATCGAAATGTTTGTCATGAAATTAATGGATTTATATTAACGTACGATCATGTAAATTAGCTCAATAAAGTTGAGTCATTAACGCTCCTTGCCGATAAATGCAATGACTTCCTACAATTTTGTGATCTGCGAAAGTTTTATCGGTGAAGTTGACGGAGCTCCATTTGGTTCAAGTCCGGATCGAATTCGAAGAACTTCAATACGATAAACGTAGATTTTTATAATTAATTGTAAAGTAAGTGATATCGTGCGGGTTACTTTCGTAAACCCATTTTTTTTCATTCTGTCATTCCACTATTCTCCCCTTTCGCATTTCATGAAATGTTAGGGTAGTCAAGGTTGTCTATGGCGCATCGTACGTGCTAAGTGAATACTATACGTGGATGTATAATGTACAGCCGTCTAGGAATATACAGAACTGACAAAATTTCATGATTGCTTCATAAATGTTGATAAAACAAAGACAAACTGATAAAAAAAAGCCACTAACATCATTTTATAGGTCCAAGCATTAAACTAAAACTACAAGCATAATACCGACAGAAAGTTTTTTATGTGCGGTTGCATCGCAGATAGTCGGACTATAGTCGATTCGGAGGGAAGCCGCCTCTTTTATCATTTTGCGATACATTGTGCGCAGTGCAGCGTCGAGTCTTTGGATTCTCCCTTTTACAATATACATATAACAGATAGACGCAAGTTTTTCTTCAACTTCAACCCTTTTCGTCGAAGGAAAAAGAATAAAAATAAAAAAAACCAGGCAAGACCGTATAGTTTGAGGACCGAACGTAATTTTTCTTTTTTATTATATGAACAATCTATTTTCGGAATACCGCAAAGAATAGAACTCGTGGAGACGGAAAGGGTTCGAAAGAAACTCGGATGCGAATCGCCATCAAAATTTAATTGCAGCGATGAAAATCATAATTGAAAAATCGTGTTTTGAATCCGCCGCGCCCAATAACTCCAGATTACGATAAATTCTCGATTGGCCACGCAGATGTCTTTCGGGCGAAAACAATATATTGCGACAACAAGCAATAAATAGTGGCTGTTTGGTTTTATAACGAAAGAAATCTGTATGACTAATCGTAAAAGAGCTGGGATGCGTGCCGCACGCACGAAGACTATAAAATATTCAGATGGTCGGGTCTGATCATCGAATGCGTTTAGTGTGTTTGGGGAACGCCGTGGTATTGGGAAGTATTCCACTGGGCTTGGTCTACTCTTACCTCGACATGCAGACTTGACCACGCACCTGTGATCCTCGCACACCGCCGGTGGATCGTGCGAAATCCCGGTCGTGCCGGGGGCTAACACTCTTTCGATCGCATATCAGATTTCAGTGAACATCGAATACGAATCGCGTGATTCCTTTTATTTCACAAACGATTGACGTTTGATCGTCAATTGTTAATGAAGGTCCACCTTTTTTATTTCAGTACTGACATAAACGCCCAAATGAATCTTCATCTTACATAGGAACGATATGCTTGAGCACTTTGCGAGATATTCTCAAAGTTGCGTTCTTTGCTCTACATTAAGTGCGATTCATTCCCTTCTTTCCAGAACTTCATTTTACAGTATACCCCGACTAGAAATTAACCCGCTTTATTAAAAGTATATCGATTCATTGCTTAAAGTTTGGGTGCACTTGATCCCCTACTTCGATTAATAATGCACAATCATACTTTACTTCTTTACACATGGTCTAATTTACGATAGCTAGTGGTTGACATGGTCGATAAAAATAGCCAAATTACCAACGACGTAATTGACCTTTCATTTTAGCGTTTTCCACAGGCTGATTTTTTGTCAGATATGACAGTCTTATTGCCCGTCAATTCGTACGTTTATACGACCGATAGTTTTTTTTTTGTTGCACCAAATACGACAAGTACAATTTAGCTTTAAGCACTTAACGGCACTATACGCTACAATGCTTTAAGTACTTTCTTAATCGACCTAAGTATTATACTTATGAACTAAACGCGTTTGAATTCAATAATAAACGATCATTACTTCCGATCGCCACCAAAGTCCATAAAAACGAATTTCCGAGTAAAATTTATTTTCATCATTCAGTGAACATGAAATACCCTAAATTATCATTGATCTAATTCCAGTTCTAATTTTGTAATTGTAATAGGTATCACTACCGATTGTGATCTCGCAAGAACTAGAGACTATAAATAAATGGTTGTCAATAAAGGTTGTCATTTATTTGACAATATTAACTTATTTGAAATTGGACTCACCGGTGTGGATGTACGTGTGCTTTTTCATATCTGATTTTTGATGGAATCGTTTGCCGCAATATTGGCAAGGATATGGTCGCGTATCAGAATGAATCAGCAGATGAGTGCTCAGCGTGCTCGACCTCTTGAAAGCCTTTCCGCATTGTTTGCACTGAAATGATAAAGAAGAACGCTTTGAACATTAGACACATATCATGAAAAGAAAGTATCGGAAGCTGATGAATATCACTGATGGAATCTGAAAGTATCAGATGGATATGGGTATGGTTGGGTATAATCCCTATTTTACAACGAATCTGGAAAGGATATGGTAGAATAAAGACATTTCCAAGGATTACCTAACCAGGACATTTGGTAGATTAATAATGTTATTGAATCACGAAGGAGTTCCCAATTCCACAGGTAGGTTGAGTCGAAACGTGTATATAGGTACAGAAATTATATTGTTTATTACAACATAGAAAACCTTGATATTGTAATGAAACAAAAAGATGATAGCATCAGTTTTCAATAGTCACTCATGTACGGGTCTAGTTGACGGAAATGTATTCCGGGTGGAAAACAAAATTATAGATGCAGAAAAGGTGGGGTTCGATGGGAAGGAAGACGGCAAACCGGACGCGTCTGGTCGGGTAGTGCCATTTTCTAGTCGCCGTATTATCATACGGCGCCAGCCGACGCACAATGCCCTATTCACGCGTCAAGTGCATACAATGCATATTGCAACGAGTGCCAATGTCGCTCAAGCGTATGTATTCGAGTCTCAGTCACTCGAACGTCAAAAGAGTGCGATATCTTTTAAAAGCGGGCATGCGTCACTTATTAATTAACTCTTTATCAAAAGGGAACTTTCTTTCCCGATTCTATCTTCGAGATCGTGTCGGCTAGCCACGACTGTTGCGTAACGTTTCTATCATGATCCTCTATTTTCACGCCGACTTTTTTATGATTCGTAAATGACAACTGATGGTCTATATTCCGGAATTGCTCATTTTTTAAATACAATAATTTCGTTGAAAACAGGACTTTCCTATTGAATAGACTATGTTCTAACTTTTAAGTACGAACCGCCTTATCAGGACGGCGATTGAATCATCGCGATATATGTACTGTTTAAAAACTTTTATTGAGTGACATCGGAGTATAATTACGATTTGTAATGTGCCGTAAAATCGCGCGTGCCAGAAAGGCTTCCTTCGTGGAAGCTCGTAAAATGCAGCCCGAAAAATCGAAGATTTTTACGATCCACGTCGGAAGCTTAAGAACATATTAGTCCTCGTAAAGTGGGACGCTCGCATTTCACATTTCGACCGTCGCGTTTGGTTTAAAAAAAAAATGCAGTCTTACAAATATTTGCAGATAGAGGGTGATTTATAACGAAATTTCCGCAGTAATTTACGTTCATAACTTTTACCTAACATCACTATTTTCTTATTTATGGAATGGATAGGCCATTTCGATAAGTTATTGTTACGAGCAAAGAGTATGGATTTGCGATAACGCCTGTGCTTGGCGACGTCGACCAGCGGTCTAGATATATTCCAAAGTCGATGTCGACAATTTTGATTTTATTTTGATTTCTGCCAAAAGCAAAATCATAATCTAGAGCATTCAAGTAATTCATCGTGTCGTTTGCGATTGAATCCATTCGCACGTTCCTTTCATTCGTATCAGTTGCGATCGTGACAGAAACGATGTTCCTCCAAACAATGAAGATACTAGGGGAACTGACCAAAACAAAAAAGAAAAAAAAAAACATTGACGAGGTTAGTCGCACGTGCGCTTTTACAAGGGCGAGTTGCACTTGCAGGTTACAAGCCGATAAAGCTTGCGCTGTCGAACATCGCGAGGTGAGATTTCCAGAAGCGATACCTCCGGCCTTCCTCGAAAACCACCGCAAACCGGCACGCGCGACGCATCCTTTCCTATCTGCGATCTCCCGTCGCCAATTTTGTCCCTTCCGCGATTTCTTTGCCAAACAATAAAAACAAAAAGCTGGACGAGGAGTCGAATATGCGCCAAGTCCGTTTTTCTTCATCGACGTGTCCCTTTTAAGGCTTTTCAATTTCCGCAGAGGCGATCCCAGTCAATTCGAGACGTTATCTTCCCGACACATCGAGTTCTTTATTTACTTTAAACGACGGAAAAAGCTGAGGAGAAATGCACTTCAAACGACTGCGCGCTACCTCGTGAAATCGATCGAGAGATATCTCACGAGAAAATTCAATCGTATTAGCAGTCCGAACGAGCGCGCGTGAATGTTTTGTTCATCGCCCGTTCAGTTCCTGACGAATGATCCAATCCGACATTTCCCACGTATATACGTTTCTGCAAACAAACCCTCATTGCTTACAGTTATTGACGTTAATAATTCAGTCGATTTTACAATCTCTATCGTAAAGTATTCATCGGTAACCGATGTGCATTTCCCGCTTGAAGCAAAGTCCCTCATTTTGAAAGTATACACATTACACAGTGGCAACTTGGAGCTTATACAGTTTGCATGATTGACATGACGATTTGTCGTCCGAGTTGCAATTTTCTTTAAATGACGATGAAATTACTTCAAAACCTCCGGGAAAATCACGCAGATACAAGTTTCTTCTTGGCAGTGAAGTTTCTACTTAAAGTGGAATGACGTATAAGTCATGTAGTTTTCCCTCGCTTTCTAGAGGGTATAAGTAAGATTGCTATATTTTTGATAGAAATTCAAGATTGTCACAATTTGATTTCAATGTTTTCGACAAAGACCACCACTATGGAGGGGTCCAATTAAATTACAAGCCCAAATTTATAAAGAACCAAGTACAGACACTAACAGAGGATTTGGGAAATTAGGAAATATATATTGTTAACGTTGTTCCCACAATTTGTCAATGATGAAACGAGTGTCCAATGATATCAATGTTTCAACATTTACATTATAAATAGTAACTTTTCAAAGATGACTGACCCGACAATGACACCTGCCACTGATCGAGGATTTGGGAAATCCATTATTTATCTCGTTCCTACATTTAGCAATGCTAAAAAAAGTGACGCATTACATATTAATGTTTTGACAATTGCCGATCGAGAACGCAAATGATCAAGGATTCCTGTATTTGGACTGATGCACCGATTGTAACTCAATTAGGATTTTCTCGGGAAAGGGCAGGAATTGAAGCAAAGGAGTTGAAATAAGCGTATAATTCAAAAGGTTCTTACCTGAAAGCTCCTCTCGGAGGATGAAGGTGGAGTCAGGGGCGAATTATGATGAATTTGCCTGGTAATGACAGGCGTCGATGCATGACTCGGTGAATTCTGGCCCGAAGCTGACGATGGCCTCGTCTCTCGTGCCTCCCTCTCGCAAACTGACCCAGGCGACCAAATTTCGCTTTTCCGCCCGAGCCCGATCGAGGACGACACATCGCCGGGTTTCGTGCTCAGATTCAGAGGTACTTCTTCTTCAACTGTAACACAATTGGCGGTATGCGCCCTTTTGAAAATCCGCCGAATTCCCAAGTTTCAACAATGAAAAAGTTAACATTTTCCGGGGTTGGGATTATTTCTTAAAGTAATAATGAATTTCTATCAGTGACTAATATATAGACCTTTTTACCGATGAAATTCTACAGTTGCCTGAAGTGGTGGAAGAACCGAACATAGTTATATTTTCAAGTTAACAATTGAAGCGTTAAACACAGCAGTCAATCTTCGTGTCATTTTTTTTTTTTACAATGTCGATACCCGAAGATTTATGATAATACTGGAAAACAATATAAAGTAATAATGGGAGATGGTAAAGCGATCGATCGACACGTGCTACGGTATACGTGCCTATAATTGGCCATAACCGTCGACCTTTTTTCTTTTTTTTCATTGAGTCGTACTAGACAAATATTTTCGATTTGTTTTTTTTTGCGCCTTGACGTTTTTGAAATCGCCGTCCGAACACGAATGCTTTAACGAGGCTGGTTTTAAAAAGTAATTCTCGAAAGGAGTTCGAAACATTGTAGAACAAATCGTAACTGCGGTATTTAAAAACCAGCAATTTCGCTGAAAGTCATCGAAATTTATGTGCGATTTCAAACGTTAGCACCCATAGGATGGCATACGGGAAATAAGTATCAATATATAAAAAAGTCATGACCTGCATCTCGCAATCTCGAAGTGATTGTTGTCGGTATAGCTTCGAAGCCGATTGGTCGGCATTCGAAATGAAG
>JAPYZR010000616.1:0-34541 GCA_030522945.1 Trichopria nigra | reverse complement strand
AAATTATATCTAAAATTCGTAAATCAATTTAATAAATATGATTTACATTCATTGGACAAAATTGACGAAAAAAATTGTTGGGAAGCTCAGTTGACGCTGAAGTCTGTCGAGAACTACCTTAAAAAAAAAGATATTCGTTGTTTATTCCGCCTTAAATTGAGGAACTGTTATGTTACAATTGATTCGAATATGTATTTCCGATCATTTTCAACTCCCGCGTTTGCAGCTCCATCTAGAGTAGTAGGAAATTGGGGGTTTATCATGGTAAGATTTATGTTGAGTCGTAATGGAGGGTAAATATATTAACAAATAAGGTACGAATTGAATCCATATTACTACTACATTCACTAGATATTTTTCTCCGTGCCAATTTTTATTTCCTTCTCTTCGTATGATAACAAATGGATCGTAAATAATTGTTTACCAAGTACGTAGGGCGATGTTATTGATTTTCAACAAGTGGAACGTTCGCCACCCTAGCAAAGCGAATGTGACAATGACTTTCATTAGAGAACTATTTCTCCGTGATACGTTCGATATTTTTTTTAATACCAACGTGAGATTGGCTATTCGCCTTATTGTTCTCTCGATGATGTGGGACATAATAATACCAGGATCATCGCTCTGGAGAGTTAACAAATTATGTTGTACACACGCACGAATGTGGTCTCATGTTCATATTTTAACTAAAAGATAGAGGATTAGCGTTACGATCATGTGACATAAGGAGGAAGGAATAGATGTTTAATTCTACTCCCTAGGTAAGATGAAACATGACGTCAGAGGGTAATAATGGCACTGGACTTTCTTGTAATTTTTCAATGAATCTCCCTAGCAATATTGCCCTAGCAATTACAAAAATGTCAACACGAGCTGTATTTTGGGCACCCCGTACATTCAGATTTTCACCAGGGAAGTGTAATCCGATTGACAGTTAATATCCCTATTAGACAGTCGAGGTGGGTCGTTCATTAAGTGCCTCAATTTGTAACTGCATGTCAATTTATATACCAGCCCCCCTTTCCCTACGTAACATATGCATAATGTCTACAATTAGGATGTACGCACAGTATAGCGCCGATTCAGTGACCTAATGTTATATTTGCGATACGGTATATAGTGACGCTTTTTCGATGATGACCACGACCATCAACTTTCTAAACCCTTTCCTTTCACATTAGACATCTCACCAATTTCTCCAAGTTCCACCTTTTACAAAATTTGATAAGGTTATGTCCTATAGAAGGCGAGGAACTAATCCTCACAGTGCCGCTACCATACTTTGGCTTTATTCCGCATGGTAATCTGATGAGGAAGGAATAACAGAAAGATATATACTTACTTTTGGAACCATTCCACTAATCGCTGATTTTTAATCATCAAAAGTGGGAACACATATTTCCATAGTGATGTATCGGCAATGCCAGCCATCACGCGTACATATCTAAGACGGAACGAAGAGAAGGGGAAGCGTCAATGCCCATATCGTGGTCACTGTATCACTGTATCAATGAAAACTCGGAACCAAGGTAGTCACAAGTTGTAATTGGCGGGCGTGAACACACGATTCAAAATAGTAGTGCGCGTATGTGCAAACTATAGTTGGGAAGGCAACGAAATTCCTTAGGTATGTATGGATAGAGAAGGTTTACAACTTGATCTTTAATGATACTACGTGGAATTATGAATGGGTTTAATAAACCAGAAGCATTTCAATGCCCAATTCCTGGAAAATCATGATATTCCGTCAATACGTCATAAATGGTACAAATTATTGAACAGCGATAAGAACGAAATGAAATTAAAAACGAAGAGTCGTTGGTCGCACGAAGCGCAGAATTGTAAATCGGATGTACCGTAGGGTTTTTTTGCTGCGGGTCACTTCGCGAGTTTGTCAGTTTCTTATTTCGGCTGCATTCCATAAGTTCCTACGGGCATGAGGGCTGATGTGTCGGCAGCTAAACAGCAAGTTTTCTTTTCTGGTTCATGTCGTAAATAAAAAAGAAGGCCTCGTCGACATACGCGCAATTTGGCACGCAGAGATAGACGTCCGTTAAGTAGAAGATAGATAGAGCCGAGAAAATGCTGGAAGAGACGACGAAGACGAGAAAAGGACGGAATGCGCGAGACCCTTTAGAACGCGAGAGAAAGAGGCCGCAAGGGGGCTTGCAATGAAAGAACGTTTTAATGAATCGGCTGATGGAGATGTTGGACGAGCAGTCGTCTTGTGCGATAACCGTAAGAGGAGGTTCCGTCTTTTCGACCGAAGGAACAAAAGTTATCGCTGATGGCGATAAGAAATGTTCGTTGGATGTATCATTATGAACTTTATACTTAAAATGTTTTCATTTATGTGTTGTAGAAAAATTAATTAACGATTACCATCATCTTATCTAAAAGGTCTATTGTCCAAATGATAAGTAATAATTTTCGAATATATACGGATGCACTCTGTACAGAAACATAATATAAGGACCTCTTAAACAAGGACAGGCTTGTGCACCATACATTGGCGATTTGAAAACGTAATCATTTTAAGCCTTTATTTTTACAGTGTTATCTCGACTTCTGATTAGTCGATATAAAAAAAAAACAGATGGCTGATTGATTCGGCATACATTCCCGAGTATATAGATTACTCGTCCATCATTTCCTCGATACATTTATAGAAAGATAGAACTTTTAGAATTTTATTACATTCTTTTGTTTAAGGTTGTGGGTATCTCGACTTCTAAATTGGTCAATTAAAAAAAAAAAAAAACAAAAAAAAACGATAATCTTTAATCAATATTCTTGATGCTAAATTGATCAAGTTCATTTTAGTATGGATATATCCTAAAAACTAATCAAATCTAAGATGATCCAACTTACAACTATAGTCCACGAGCATTTTTTTATATCTATTTTCGTTCATGAGTTACACCGCATGATAACACACATATTCATGCGTACACTATCACGGACAGAAATCCTATTGTCGCATTTTTTTGGTTTATTATCATGTGAAACGTAGACATTTGAGGAAAAGACATTTGGTCATTTGTTTTTCGAGTGACCAGATTTAATACTTGGATAGTTTTGATACAATCTGTGATATGGGTCGAAGTAATTAAGTAAATATATTAAAAGAACACGTCAAATAAGATAATTTTTTTTTAATTACAATAAGAAACTCTGAAATATCATATATGGACAAAATAGTGCTGAACGCAATGGAGTACGAAGTCGTAGGTCGGGAATTATCGATTCCCCGTGTGGCAACAATTTTGAATTGTTTTCAGGCAGCGGCTCGCAGGCCAGTAAGACGAGCCAGAGCTGTTTGTTTGCATTTGGAAATATTGCCTGTCCAACCAAGAATTGAATTCCGGTCGCTTCTGTACTTGATGTGGCTTTCTATATAGTTTCCTACATCCTCGACAAAAAATGAGTATATGGCGCCATCGAAAGATGACGTGCCAGCTCTCGCTAAGTATATATATATATAGAAATAAATTCCGAATTAGCTTTAACCTGTAGTGAATGAATTTGAAATTTTTCCGACTACCGTTAGAATTACCTCATGTAATAAAAATGTCTCGACAAAACTGAATAACGTTTATAAACGTTCAGATAATACATGAAATCTATTTCTGAACTAACTGAATGCACACTCTCGTATATCAGAATTTTTAGCATGGGAAGCTTATTATTGCAAGGCGTGTTTACATTTAGCCGAATGCCAACTTGGGTTCGAACAAGCACAAATTTATGTTAATTTTTTTTTTTTTGCAACGAAATGTTTTGGCTTTCTATTTCTAAATGTTCTTCAAACACACGGACGAAAATAAACACTTTCTCCGTACGTATAGAAGAGGAAAGCATTTGGTGAGTACCCGGATTGTGTTAATAAGTGTTTTAAAACAGCTTCTACATGGAACAATGTCAATATTGAAAATATTTTAAGCAAATAGACTTATTAAAATGTCACTGTTATTCTACGAAAAGTGACGAATTGAAGACATAATAGCGAATCGCAATATTCCTACATGTTGCAATTATTGATAGGACAAATCGAATTGCCGATAGTTTCCTACGGTTGAATACGTCAAGTATTGATGCTAATCGAGAATTTGTTTTTATGTCATCGATTTGTCTGACACAATACAGACCAGTGACATAGCATGCGAACAATCGTTTACCGATAATTGACAATTAAATGTGAAATACCTATATAGGTACGATCAACAGGTGCTAGATATAACTAAATAATTTAGCTATAAAAGTTTCATTTCGCTCGAGGTTTTTTTTTTACTTCGACTCATACCACAGATTGGATCGAAGTATTGAATTTGGTCACTCGAAAAAAAAAGACGACACTTTTTTATATTCTACTTTTAGAGTATAGAATGTATTTATATACTTAAAATGAAAAATCATCCAATTATTGCACGGAACAGAAACATTTGTGTGCATAAAAAAAGATATCACTAATTAAGTTTCTTACCCAACGCGAACTCATATATATGCAGGATTAAAAATAAGAAATCCTAATATAGTGAAACCTGGAAAATCCTAAAGAGAAGAAAATCCTCCAATTTCCTCAAAATGTATCAAACAAATGACAATCAAGCATATATATTCAAAGAGCACGCTCGTATACGCTGTACAAAGACGATCTAAACATAATCACGGACGGAGCATCATGGACCGAGTGCATCACTAGTGAAAAAATAATTAAAAAGACATTACTATTTTAATTAATGTAACAATTTCACACTTTTGACTGTATGTAAAAACACATGTAACCCAAAAATTCGTCTCTAAAATAATAATGTTGATGCGACAATAAATAAATAAAAAAAAAAAAACATTAATTCAAATCTTCGGTAAGAATGTCAATATTTAATAATGTCAAATCGCGCATTTGG
The DNA here is from genome assembly GCA_030522945.1 of Trichopria nigra. Classification (NCBI taxonomy): domain Eukaryota; kingdom Metazoa; phylum Arthropoda; class Insecta; order Hymenoptera; family Diapriidae; genus Trichopria; species Trichopria nigra. The sequence goes on along the minus strand of JAPYZR010000616.1, from coordinate 29,634 downwards.
CGAGCACAACACCAGATAAATGAAAATTAGTGCAATTTTGTTACAATGCGAAAATATTCTGCTTTACGTTGTATGCCCTCGAAAAACTGCATTATTGCTATACGTCGTAATTAACTTATATTTTTATTATTGTAAAATTGTTGAGTTAACAATTTTATTTTTACGTCATATTCTTTGGCCTACATAAATTCTAATTACCAACTTCAAACGAAAACTTCCATATGATGAAACGAACCGAATGCAAACTTTCTCTCAATCTTGTTGATCAGCGACTCAACAACATTTTCGACTGTAATGAAGTGCAAGGAATCTGACATCTGTAAACATGTCATCTACCAATTAAGACTGAAAGCATGATGTCCACCTTTTTTAAAGGAGCAACATTATTACCATCGACTTATTTAATTAGCTTATTTAATAGACTTATTTAACTTATTGGATATGGGTAGTGAAGAGAAAAGAAAAAAAAAAAAAAAAAAAAAAAAAAAAAAAAAAAAAAAAAAAAAAAAAAAAAAAAAAAAAAAAAAAAAAAAAAAAAAATAGACAAATTTAAGGCATATAGAAAGTCTGATGCTTATTATATACTCCATTGACAAAAAGTGAGGATAACCTCTCACATTTACGTAATAAATCATTATGCTAACAGCGAAATGGAAAACGTGTGCCTACGCATTTTGCTCCAGCTAGTCTTATGTGACTATGAATAAAGCAGTCTTCTCGTAGAATTTGTCGTTATGTTTTCAGTTTTACGCTCTACATTTAATGAGCGTAAATATACACCTTTCAACTCGAAGTCGTTTTTCGTATTTTTTAATTTTTCGCGTTTTATACTGATATACTACCTACATTCTAAATACCTTGTGCTGAGATGTGTCACGTTTATTTTCAGCGACTGCACTGAAAATAAGGTATGTAGAAATAAGTATAACAGAAAAGTAGCAAAAATTATTATTTTTACCGTGTGTATATATGTTTATGTGAATGTATATACAGGGTGATCAAAAAGTCCCGGAACAGCGAAATATCTCAGCGGGAGTGCATTTTCGGGGAAAATGTTACATACGAAAGTTTAAGGATTTTTCCCTGGTTATTTAACGGTACCATTGAGTTTGACCTTGAACATGACCTTGATGGTTATTTCAAGGTCAAGTTAATGCATGTGGGTTCCATGTTTATAAGTGCATGAGGCTTGTTTTCAGGATGTAGAAAAAGATTGAATTAATTCGACATTTTAAAAAATTACCGAATTTGAAAGTTACCGGTTTCTTTTTAAATTGACCAGCAAGAAGACATCGAGATATCCCCGATTATAACAAAAGAACGGGCAAGCCTTAAAACATTATCTTGTACCTTGCTTCATTTATTACATGAAATGTATCATAATAATTATAAACAAATACTCAAAATACACGAAATTTCGTACCATATAAAACAGTCATATATAGGTTTTATAAAATTGACCAATCAGAAGTCGGGATATATCTCCAATTCCTTTATCACCTATTGTACTATAGTAGAAAATAAGACCAGTTTATAGGGATGCGGTTAATGCACCAACAAATGTACAAACGTCAAACCCTTTATTTTGTTTGTACAGGTATTATAAAAGAGATACTAAGTCACTATAGTATAGTCACCTTAATAATGATGAATGATTATTAATAAGTCATATATATATTGGATTATTTTTCAAAATAATTGATTAAATTGAATGTACTGATGTAACTAACAATATCGTGAAATTTATTGCAGGTGTTTGATGATGGGTCAAGGAGCATGAGGATTGTACGGTGTAGTTGATTCCGGCGACCTGGCGCGTGGTAAAACTGGCCATAAGCCCGGTTCGTCCTCGTCCTTGTCCAGGTCACCGAAGAGGTTACAAAGGATGCCGGGTCCAGCGGTCGAAAGACCTCGAGCCCACAGGCTCACGGACATTGAACCGCAGACTTCAAAGGTAAATATTGTTTGGATTTTTGTAACAAATATACATGTACACACGCACACGCATATATATATGTATAATGTAGCAATTAATAAATTAGTAAATCACATTGAATTAGTCGCTGATAGGGACGAAGTGACGTATCAGTGTATTCACCTTAGTATCAAATAAATATATATTATTTTTCTTCAATTCATGGCATTTTCTATACTTGATTAATTGATTTTTAGGTGAAAATAATTACTTTGGTATTGTTTGGTATATGCCCTGCATGGAAATATTTCAAAACAGTATTATTCGAATCGACAGTAGAAATCGTAATTTACGCAATGGTGCGATGATAATGTGTAATATTCATTCTCGGCACGAAATCCTCGCATGATGTCATAGACGCCGGTCACGATTTTTAATTCTCCAACAAGTGACCGTGATGAAAAATTAAAAGCTGTCATAGAATATGATTTTGAAAATTAACAGTCGAATCGTGTTCCGCCATAAATGCTGACAAGAATATAAAATATAACTCGTTATCTGCAAATACACATGTAGGTTCTTGGTCGATAAATCCATTTATCTAAATACACGGAGGGGACCTAATAGTAATTTCTCATTTTTATTAATGCTTTAAAACTTTTTATAAAATTAGTTAATTAGTTTTCATATTTTTATGGTGATGCTGAATATTTGTAGTTAAAAAATAAAAATAAGAGAGAGAAGATTAAATAAATTCAATCAAACAAACAGTTACACATTTATTTCGAGGTTTATAGTTGATTCATCAAAATTATTTTTGATATAAAATAATTCCTATTTTACAATCGAATTTAAGAAAAAAAAAAGTTTCCGCTAAGGTAATTAATATAAATATTATACCTTAATCTAGATGTCTATTATACCCATTGTGATTTGTAGGTGTTTGCATAAAAGGGCGAAAAGATATATCATAAAAAAATGTAAGGACGCAATCGCATGCAATATTACACATTTGTAAAAACTTGTATAACAGTGAATCATTAGGTTTTTAAAGCAATTGACACATATGGAAAATATTCGTCCGCCATGTTGTATCCGCCATCTTGAATTTTGGAAATCCGACATCAGATTCGTAATTAGCGACCCCAAAAACCCCCTGACCATTTTTTGTAAAAACTGAAATATTTTAAAAATTTTCAAAAGAAATTTGTCAATTTAAGTGTCGCCATTTTGAAATTTAATTAATAAGTAATTATTAATTATAAGAACGTGTATCTTCTTTGGGTTGCATTTTTGTTCTTTTAATTTGAAGGATAGAATCAGAAAGTAAGATAGATTTTACGTTAGAGGTGTGATATGTCTAGATTTTTTTCAACGTTGATAACCTATCAGGAGAACAGCAGTACCGAAAAGTGGAAAAATACGTTATTAATAATTTAGTGGATCTGATTAAATTTCGTTCATACATTAGATGGTACGTTTATTTTCATTATCATTTAGAATCATCATGTATAGATAGAAGAAGTACAGTAACCATTTGGTAGGTCCAAATAAAAATATTAAAAAAAAGGAAATTGGTTGATAATGATCAAACTTTTAATTGACTGTATTTACATGGTCGAATCGAGCTCAAATTTTGATTGGTTTTAAAATTTACATAAACTGGAATTCGTAAAAAAAAAAAAAAAAAAAAAAACATTAATTTTGAGTGCAAATTGAGAGATAAACGAAATACGATTGGCGAGCAATCTCACGTCGAATCTAGGTACTGTGCGGAAATGATCAGTCAGTCCAACTGGAATGGGAATTTCATATAAGTTGTCGGTTTTGGAATACGGAAGTAGTACTCTCGTGCTCTCCATTTCTCTGTTCCGTTGGTCCGTTCGTCGGCGGTCCATTTCTCCAGCAGCTGTACGAGGGAATCAATATTACAGAGACACGGCCTGTAGACTACTGCTGAACGTCAATGCGCCATATACACGAGCCTTCGAAATAATTTTTTTTTTTTTTTTTTTTTTTTTTTTCAAGGACAGTTCGAAATACGAACAACGCGCACGGACATAGCGTAAGATATGAAGCACGTAAGACGCGGCATACGGAGGCAGGATGCATTTATTGCGGCGTTCATTATCACCGTTGCCAATGTCGTCGTATTTATTCAGTTTCAAAATCAAAATGCACCCGCAGACCGTCCGGTTTATAATTTGTCACGAGGAGAAAAATGATTACAGCAAAAGGCTTCGTAGAAAAACTCTAAGTGTCATGCATCGAGGAACACACAGGTATTAAAAAGCCATAAAAATGAGATGCACTTCCGGCTTTCGGAGCCTTTTGAAGTGCAGAAGCAGGTGTGCATCGCCGCGAGTTGCTCGTCGTCTCGCTCTGACTCGTTATTTTCGAAGGCTTCCCTCTCTTTCCGCTCTCGCGAAATTAATGGTTTCGATTGATTTCCTCCGCCTTCTGTAAATGAAGAGATTTTAATGATCTCTGAATGTGTCGTAGATCGCACTGAATGGCCGTTGAAGACGGACGGATACACAACTACTGAAAGCGAATTGAATTCGTGAGAGGGTTGGAAAAGGAAGTTGGAATAAAAAATATGGCGAATCAATTGGTTTTTAGATGTATTTTTGTTACGCATACTGGTCTTATAATAAGAGATGTACAACAATGGACATGAACAAATAGGTTTTCTAATGGACAAAAACCTGACGTCAAATCTATGTTCAAATTTCGTCCATGGACGAATGGACGTCCAATGCTAATTGTTATCAACAATTCAAACAGCAAAAAGACAGAAAAAGAAGGAAGATTTTAAGTTCAACGACCCAAAAAAGATAAAACCGTAATATAAGGGCTTAATTTTAGCTTGCCCTTTTATGATGGTTGTTTCTATAATCATACATATTTCAATGCATTTCATCGACACGAAAACCACTTTCAGTAGCAGATTGGTAGGTGGCTTTCTCATTCGAATTCCTGAGATTTCGATATTCTAGAGCTGCACGTGTCAAATGTCGATAAAATTTTTTTCATTTACTCCAAGTGCCCATCAACGGGCTGCTATTGGCAAATTCCCCCGAATCGACCTTCCTCTAAAATGCGGCACGAAGGAAAGCGGTCGAGCCTCTGTACAAAAGTTGACCCAGATTCCGGGGTTTCAGGGATGTACGAGGGCATGTGTACTTAATATACGCCGCTGCGAATCGTACAGAGGGACTGGGCGAACGTCAGAGACGAGGCGACGATTCATCTGATCTGCCGGATCTTCTATATGGCTCAATTCTACAATCGCAAATCGCGCGACCAAAGCCACGAATTCTTGGCTGAAAAGATGACGATGACGTTTCGACGCATCAGTCATTTCACCTTATTGGATGGAAATTCGTCGGACATTTTGTTTATACCGTTTAGTATATACCGTTATCTTTATTCGAAGATTTGGAGGATTTCAGAAAATGAGATTGTATTTTGAAAGATGCACTTGAGGCAGCTGCGTAAATGCGGGGAATCCACTTCGCAAAAATGAATGCACAAGTGTTTTGAAAAGCAAAGGTTTATTAGTGTTTTTTTAAGAGTGACAATATCGAAATAAGATGGTCCTTAACTTGTGTATTAAAAAAGAAAGACGTATTGGTACTTACGCAGTTGGGAAAATTCGTGCTATTACTGTGTAATGATGGCTCTTGAAATGTTTTTGTTGGGAAGCTCCGCGATAATTACTTCTATTTATACGCTTACGCGTATTTTAGTACGCAAAAGAGAAAATGCAGGTATATAAAATGAATTTCGCTTCAGGAAATAGTTTACGGTATAATGTCTAACTTGTCCTGAAGAAGCAAAATGTGTAAAAAAAAAATTAAAGTTCTCATTTAAAATTGTAAAGTTATAACCACCCTGACACCTGCCCCTGCATGTATAGGGGTGGAGAATCTTGTTTCGACGTAAATCGATGTTTATTGACAAATGGTAAATTAATGATCATTTGAGGTTAACAGTCGACTTATCGGTGGTATAGAAAATAACTGTGGCGTTAGCCAGTGCCATGACGATACGCAGCGTGACGCCGGCAGGCAACACAGATAATTTTCACTATGGTATTTGAATACGTATTTGGATGCACGAGATTTGTATAGAGTCCAATAAACAGGTTCCTTATCTGAAGAGGATGTTACCTTTTTTCAACCGGTAAATATCCTATCGATGAATCACTGCAGAGGATGCACGTATCTGTTTTTCCCCGTTATATAACAATAATGATAATTTCTATTTTTCGAATTCTCATTTTATGGCAAAGAATTGTCACGCAGTCTTTACTTTCCACGTACATAAAACTTTTCAATCGATTTTATAGTGACTACACATATTTTCGTGTATTAAAATAATAAAATAAATTTATATATATTTTTGTAAATAAAAAAAAAACTGACTGATTCAGTGTACAATCACTTCATATGGGTCTCTGGGAATTCTCTCCGACAGTTTAATCGTTGAACTTTTCAGATAAAGGGTGTGATGCGGGTATCTGTTCATGGTCGAAAATGACTCGGGACTTTTTATTGATCCTCATAATCGTTGCATTCAAATTTATTTTCTGTCGAGTAAATTGTACTTTATTTTATTGTATCTGTCAAATGTAATTATTTTCGTATAAATTACTGTGTATTTATTTATGTATTAAAAAAAAAAAAAAAACAATGCATATGTAAGAAAGAAATATGTATAAAATATATTAATTTTAAGTAATAATTATACTTTTTATTTAATAAAGCGTTTCGAAATTATACAATGCCTTCGATCCACATATGTAACCGTAAATTATGAAAACGGATCTTCCTTAAAATTCTTTGTGTAACTTGAAAGCGAAAAGTTATTGAAAAACAGACGCACCTGGGCGGAAAATGATTTTTGCTTCCTGAGTGTTTTTGCGATATAGAGAGGAAAAACTTTCCCATTCTGCTCCCTCGGGCGTAGATTGAAGACACGCTCGTTGACTGCTCGAGCGAGAAACTAGGTGTAGTTAATGAATGTTTGACAATGCGTTTGGAGACGAATTTATCATAAGTATAACAATTACCATTATAATAGTATTATTATAATAACAGTGATATTAATTGAAGAAAAATACAATTAATTTCTCCAAACATATAATACTACCTGCGCCACGCAAATATTATATTGTAAAAAAAAAAATGTTTACCAAAATTATCATTATTGTTACTTGTTTTTTTAATCAATTATTTAAATTTTTACAATCAAGAAAAAGTTTTACATGTTATTTTTCAAGTAAAAGTATAATGAAATAATCTTAGTTTATGGACACAAATATTTTTGGTCGTACATTTGTTCCATTTTCAACCGGTACAATAATTTTTTTTTGTTCTGCTACAATTAAAGTCGACATTTTATACGTCAATAAGTCGGATCCGCAATCAACAAACTGAAAAACGTAGAGGTACTAATTTTCCTGGAAATCTCTGCAATGAACCCGTTTTCTAGATCCACCACTCGTCTCTTTCGCGTCGATGACGCCTCTCCAAACGCGCCATTAACGTCAGTCGTAACTTTTTATTACCCTTATGTGTGTCATTCACACGGATTGCGGAAGCCATTATTATTGTCATTATTCTATGAGTAAAAATGTTTACTAACTATTGCAATATAGAAATTGAAAAAGTACATCCAACATCTCAAAAAATATTTGTTAATTTAAATGTTTTGTATATGCGATCTATATAGATCATTATACACAACTTCGATACATCGAGGTATTTCAGTTGCCACAGATTTGTCGGTCAGTTTCTCTACAGCGCCGCCCCATATATAGTTAGGTGACGGTATACTGTGAAACACATTAGTCTTAAGCTCAGTGTATACTTGTGGTAATGAATTTAACCCTTTGACTTTGGGTTCAAACCTAAATAGCTATACTCGGCGATCATTGTTAAATATTCAACAGGTATCAATGTAAACATTGCTTCGAGCAATTTCAATTACCATTATTAATCGCAGATAAAAAAAAAATTGTTGTTTACCAAAGGCAATTATAATTTCTTATAGACAAATCAAGTTTGTTATGATGAATATTTTTATATACATCTTTATTGTATCCTTTATAAAAATTTGTCACTTCTAATCAAGTAAAATCATTAACGAGAATCAAAGCATTTTTTTCACACATAGCTCTGATGGTAAGTTCATTCACTTGCACACGTTGCTGCGGTGTTCCAATCATGTAAATAATCGAATTGGCTATATCTTCCGCTTCCACAGTCGGCGATTCCCTCAACAATCTTGATTCGGAATCGGTGCCGTCCAGCGCTTCCGTAGACACTAGTCCCGGACTGATATTCTACGTGAAAAGTCAACGATAAAATGATTTATATTCATCGATTGGACGAAATGACAAGGATACACAAATATATAATCGCCATACCGTTACTCTAATTTTGCTGGAAACCAGTTCCTTACGCAAACTTTCCGATAGTGCCGTAACGGCATGTTTTGCAGCTGGATGCACGTTGAATTTCGCGTCTATATGGGGACATTTCCTGGATGACCTACAAAGCTGAAAAGACAATTATTACGTAGTGTTATAACTGATTTGCAATGAAATTTTGACTTTTTTTCTAAATTTAAATAAAAAGCATTCGTTTTGAAACTATTAAGTAATATAGAGTCCTGTTTTGCGAATGTACCGCTAAACCCTATAGATGCGATACCAACAATACCTAATACCTGATACGTATTGTTGCTGTACTTCAGCTATTAGGTATCGGTATGGTATTGTCGAGACTTGAAGCAATATTTTCGAGATGCTGATTTTTTTTTTTAACCAAGATAAGAGTCATCAATTAAATAGAGTTCATGATTGATAGATGAAATTAAGTTTACATCCTATGACATGGAAAATAATAACTTAAAGGAGAAAATGACGAGTGAATAAGGCAAGATTAGCTATTTGTAATTTGTCTGCATGATTGAACGGGAAGACATTTATTAGGGTAGTTTCAAATCCAAACGATGTACCTGCTAATGTTAACAATCTGGCCTTCGTGATTTTAATCAGGCTTACAGACTGTCTCGTGCAGTGCAGCATGAAACTTCTTCGAATATCTTCCGACGTGACATCTGCAAGTTTTGGATAATTTATCAGCCCACATGGCTTGTGACTTCACGGATCGTAAAATATATAGCTGTGAAGACCTCGCTCATTCTCATTAAGTTACATATCAAAATAAATGTGCATTATTTTTCATATAGTCGTTATTCAATGGAATAAGTTTTGCTTCGCTAATTAATAGTGTAATAATCTTACGAAATATTGAGGTATTCAGTTTTATAATTCCAGCATTGTTCACGAGCACGTGTACAGATCCTAAATTTTTCTTGATTCGTTAAAAAGCTTGAACAATATCTTGCTCATTCGATATACCACACTGTTCAGGAAAGAACTTGTTCGTCCCCTCGAAGTCTTTCATTGCTTCCTGAAAGAAATTATGTGCTCTGAGGATCGTTTGTCTTCATTTTCGTGCGTACGCGCACATTAACAGTCAATTTGAAGAATCTGAATGGTATGCCAGTAATCGAGGGAATGCTGAAGAACCGTACTGTACTTCAAGTTAAACATAAAACAGTACAGTGTTTTTCTTTTTTTAACTGGAATGAAATAAAAAATAATTGCATTCAAAGTATCTGAGATGAACAGACAATAGGTATTGCGTAACGTAATGGATGCTGATGAAAATGATCGTCATCTACATATTATAAATAAATAAATGTATATACAAATGTACAAGGCAAACGAATTTTTGTATATGCGTGTATTGAAGCGTCGATCGACAGCATGCGCATGCATGCACACAACTTTTATAATATCGACATTGAACTATTTGTTACATAGACTTATAATAGATATACAATCGTTGTTGCAACTCAATACAGCGACAAGAGAAACATGCCATGTTTACAGGGAAATATAGGCGTTTGTCAAAAATGCGACATCTACATATACCCATCGGTTAATGTCAAAGTCGGAAGTATTTTACTATATGTTTGGTAATATCTTTTAGAAACCATTTCAGCAAAAAATAAAAGAGGTATTTATTCTTCTTTCTTTCATCAATATTGAACATAACAGCTTTTCATAAATTCGTTATATTCCACGATATCTATACAGAATTAATTATTTCAAATATTTTTTGCTAATTTATTATCTCTACTAAGTTACAATCTAGAATTAATAAGCTGAAGTTCAAAACAATAAAATCTTAAAATACACACACATATATATATATATATATATATATATATATATATATATATATACATATACGCCTGTCATTTTCAATATAAATTTGTTATTTTTCCGCACTCAAATCAGCAAAAACTTATAACAATAGTGTTAACATTAACAAATAATGAATACAAAAATCTTTCAGGATATAGGATTTTCTATAGATGCCTGTATATATATATATATATATCCATGAATTTTGATGAAAATTTGTGTACTCCTTGACAAGATGACATTCCGGAAACCATCAAATATTAACGTATAAAAAGTGATTGAATTTTTATTCTACATGATCTAATTTGCAACAGGCCAGTGGAACTAATAGAACAAAAAGAAAATGTACAGAAATCCCAAAAAAAGTTCTTATCTTGACTAAATAGGATAGAACATAGGGTAATGCAACAAAAAATCTGAATATAGGAATTTTCTATAAATTGCTGGGCTGTAATGGCCTTCATTAGGAATGTTCATTTTTCTTTTTTTATTTATTTACTTTTTTTATACCTTCTTCAGTAATTTGCACGTAATACTTACATTAATGTTATTAATACGTGACCTTGTAATTAATTAATGTACATTATAGAAAAGAAGACAAATTGATTATTTATAGAGATGATGTAGATAATTAGCGACAAGAGGATGTAGTGCACTCTGATTACATGGGGATTTTACAATAATAGTGTCTGTGATAAATGACATTAACAACATTAATTATTAATGATAAAAGGGTGTCACATTATTTCTTAAAAATAATCATGTAAATTATCTAAAACAATTGAACTAAATTTTTTGGAATGAAAATTACGACACTTTGTTTAAAAGAGCGAGATCAAGTAATGTCTCTTGATCTTTCTTTAGTAAATTCGTATCCATCCTGGAGTGATATAGTTTACCTTGGAAGAAAATCATTTTCAATTTTATAAGAATAGGCTCAATTGTTACAAGAAGAAGTTTACATCGTCATCTACACTTTGCATCTCAACGACAAATTGAAAATTTCCTTATTTGAATTTTTAGGCGCAATTATTGCGTACGAATTCTATAGTAATGTCTTGAACATGAAGATAAGTATCTAGTGAATATAGTACGGATTCATTTCATAGCATTTCACTACAAGATCCCATCACATTTTTCGGTGGATCTCGAGAAAGTGTAGTATGGGATCATGGCGAAAAAATACGAAAACAAACGAATCGGTTGTGACAAACTCAATACAATTGTTGCATCAGTAGTCTTCCACGGTATAATCACTCGAAATGTTTCTCCGTGTACATGCTATTTTTAAACCGTGCACCCTCCTATAGTGTCGAAACTAAATGCATATCAGAACAAAACTCTCAAAATTTCTTCAAGTACAAAAATTAAGGCATGCATACTTTTATAAGAGTGAATTTGTTACTTCTTCTGCTAGATGGAAATTTCACTCCATCGATTTAAAGGGAAGGAATAGTAAATTTCGAATCTTGCCCAACTATGACTACTCTTCTGTACTCGACAATCTTTCCAAAATTAGGTCCTGATAGAGGCATTAAATTACTCATTTGTTTCTTGACACGGTTAGCATATTTTTAAAATGTAACATCATATATAGGAAGGAATGCTACTTTTATTAAATCTCAACCAATGAAATTTCATTTTTAAAATCTTCAAATTCCTAGAGTGTACACACCTTTTTGTACCGACCCTTTATTGGATACCGTGTAGAAAGTAAAATTGTATTTTTCGTCAAGAATTGTTTTTGCGCTCATTTGAACAATTCACCGAGGAAACAATAGCACAAACATAAGCTGGTTTTCTTTAAACAGAACTATGCACTTTAAAAACATAGGAAGCATGTTCCGTCAATAAACAATAAAAACCCCACGGAAATAATGTAGATTATGGGAATAGCGGTAAAAGGAATGTAATTTACAGGACATAAATCATCCGTTTACGTAACGCGTTGTTCATGTGCGTGATTTCTTCTCTAATTACTTGCTAATGGCGGTGTTGCTATGCCTCATGAGATAATGGATTGAAAATTACATATGATACGCCCCCTTAATCTTTCGCCATCTCGTCGATATACATTCATCTACATAATTCTCGGCATTGTTTAGAATTTCATGCATCGGAATAATTGACAATTGAAATAAATTGATTGATTTTGACCAATTGAGTAAGGAGAAAATTATTAATAATAGAAACGCTCGTCCAAATGATAACAATCATTTCTTTATTTCCAATATACTTGAAAAGATCTCGAAAATTTTCGGTAAAATACTAGGCAAACAAAAATATACCCTTAATTCAGTTTATTTAAAAACAAAGTTTGTTTCTTCACATTTCAATGTTTTTCTATTTTTCCTCGAAAGTTTCTCATATACTTTAACGAACATTTACTTTTTCTTTGTTTCCGAAACGAGAAAGACAGATTAGTCGATAAATATAAGTTTTAGAGGGCGTAAATCACAAGATGAAATTGTTCATAAAAAAAAAATGTGGCCTGGTTTAGGTGACGAATTAACGAATGTGATGTATGAACGTTGACAAGGGTTGCGTTCATCACTTTAAGAAAAAGGCCCGAAATACGAAAATAGGCAAATCGATGGAAACCAAATTCAATACTTTGTCCGACCTATGCGTTCTGGGCCGAAGTAATTAATGTACACATCTCCTTTAAGAAATATCTCCCGACATCTCAATATCCCGCCTTATGTGTTCGCCACATCTCCCTTGTGATTTATCCCTCGTAGCTTTCATGAAAATTTTCTATATACGTCTTGCGACGATTCGACTACGATATGATTTTATTAAGAAGTTTATTGCACATGTTTTCTCTTAGGGTGGAGATTAGATGATATAGATGTATTGCTTGTCATGACACATATATAACTCGTAAGATAAATTTATAACACAACCAACAAACATGATTTAATATAATTACGTCTCGCCATGTTTTTTAATGTCATCGTGTATCGAGTAATTTTCGTTCCCCTACATTAAACTAGATACCCAATACAATCAGATTCCGAATATAGGTCGCAACACGAGGAGGGAAAAGTCCTTGTCCTTGACCGAGTATACTGATTCACGTGTGCCGATGAAAATGAAATTCGGGATCCCTTTGCTCAGCAACATATCACGTCCCTTTCATTGATGGGACCGTACCAAATTGTCAAATGGCTAAAAGAAACGGCTTGAATGAACATAATTCAGTCACCGATGACGTATGACGCGCCATTTTGAAATGTCATTATTCAAGAATAAAATGCTTCAACTACAGAGAATTAGACGAATGATATTCGAACAGCACAAATAGAAAGTGACGAGGAGAAATTTCTATACGTGTGATGTGTTTATACATTTTTCGATTCGTGAAAGTCTATTGACATTTCGATGCATAGGAACGTCTTCGACACCAGTAATTATCTTTCATTTTCATTTTTTTTTTTTTTTTTTATCAATGTCCTATAATTATTTGTGAATTTTTCAGAAAGAATCGTTTAATTGCTTTTTGTCACAGATTAACCAATTTCCCTTTACCTTTAACATTTTTAACATTTTTAACCTGAGGTAAAAAGCTGACGTGTCTAATAATTAGCAAATAACTGTTTTAATTTCTACTAAGTATAAAAAAATCGAAAGCAAGAGAACATTCCCTAAGGGCACCGTTGCGTTATGCACAACGGTAGTGTCAAGATCAGTAAAAATGACTAGTAATTCCCATGTGCTAGAAATTGTGACTCTTGTATTTCCTTGTACTTAATGTGTCACCTGCATCACTTCCTTTCTTCTGTCGAGACCGACAACGATCATTCCCTCTTGGATCAATGCCCTGGCTGTCGCTAATCCAATACCCGCTGATGCCCCAGTAACGACTGCCACTTTCCCTATCCAGCGATCCATTTCAATCCAATATTAAAATTGAATTCACAACGATCAATCAGTATTCGATATTATAAAAAAGAAAAAAAAAACAATGACAATTTTACAACTGATCTTTAAAACACTTAGTTCCTAAAAACCTCCACTATATTTAAAGAAAACTGGCAAAACAACCAGTTTGTCTGGTAACAAGCGTTGAATTCGCCCAAGAAATGTTTTGTTCTTATAGCTTTTATCTTCGTAACATTCCCCTACTCGTTCGATAAGTTTATGCCGCGTAGTTTATTTTCGAGCGCGTTATCAGTCCGTGCCGTTGCCAGTGTCACTATTGGCGACATTGTTGAACGCGCAATGTGGGAAGTATTATACGTACTTTTATTACAGATGAGAATTAAATGGTATAACCGAATTCCGACTGGGCACGGCATTTGAGATTTTAGATTTTACCGAGTCTATATAAAGGTCCGTCACCATTATTCGTTTCGGATGAATGCACGAACGTTATTCGATTCCGGGGCCCTGTATACACTCCAGTTCCTAGTAATTTCCGGTAATTGAGCATCTCTCTTAATTGCGCCATATCCATCAACCGAGGGCAATTGAAGGAATCGTCAATGGTGCGAGATTTACTGGTGTCTCGGCTTTAAGTTTGACGATTTTCGAGAATTGAAAATAACACAGGGAAAACAAATTTCCTCAAAATTCTACTATTGTCAACTAGGTATTTTTATACATACACGGTGGTAGATAATTGTAATCTAGTTCAATGCCTTTAATAATCTACCTAGTGCATGAATGTATCGCTAGATCTATATCTTAATTACTCAGTTAATTTCGGACAAGTACTAAGAATGTTGTTCAGTGTGTGTACATTCGGTCATTACTTCTGATGAAGAATATATATAGGTTTTAGTTAATGAAATGAAAACCTTGACTTTAATCAGAATAATGAACAGACTCGACGACACTTCGGGTCACTGTTTCAATCAAAATAAAAGGCAAATATTTCCATTTCAGAAGCAATCGTCACGAACGGTACGCACACGTGATTTATCAGTTCAAACAGTGGCAGAGTATGTGTATTTTTGATAAATGTCTTGTCATTTGTCAAAAACCATTCTTTCACTGTTTTCGATGATGGCTCGTATTATCCAGGATAATTAATCGTGTTTTAGACAATTGGATGGATTTAAGAGCAAAACTTATATTAGTGAAATTAAGAGTATAGTAATAAACACCTGACATAATTCAATTAATTCACTTTTATCATAGACGACGTTGCCAATTGCTACTAATGAATACGAAAGACGCGATTCATATTAACTTATACGCGATTGTTCCCTTCACGCCATAGTTAAGTTAATTATGAAATGATGATTTCAATAAACTTTAATTTCTCTTAAAGAAACTCATTTTAAAGATGACAAAATACTGAAATTGTCAACTTTTATTTAAAAATAAATAAATATATATATACTAAATTTAGACAATCTTGTATTATTTCGTTGGCAAGATTTATGATTCGATCACGTGGAGGAATTTTCAGAGTGTGCGTCGTTAAAATGATATCCCTGCGACATCGTTACTTCGTATAACGGGTACGTCAGAAAGACGTAGAGACAAAATTGCCGCAGACGCCGATAAAGAATTCAGTCTTTACACATTTTGAACTGGTATTCCATAAACAGCGAAAATTCCCAGATCGCAAGAAAAATTGTATAATAAATATATATGTATAACTTCGAAACTTTTCAACTCGTTCAATTACATTAAAGTATAAAAAATGTATAAGGTATTGAAATTCAATAAACATCGAGAATTCTAGAAAATGAGATAAGTTGATGTTTCTGTATCATTTCTGTTTCGACCCTCTTACCTTTATATTGCTGCATAAAGTAAGCATGTAATGGTTCGACCATTCGTTTTCGAAATACATAGTGATCCTACAAAATTCCTCCTTTGTTGTTCCCACGTATGTATAAATGCATTATTATTGTTTCTTTTTTTTTTTAATGATTAATTTGTGGAAATATATTTATTCGCGAGTTTATTTTAGTTAGACGAAATAATAAGTCTCAAATAAAGAACAAGTCTGCGGTATACATTCAGGATTTCCATTCTTCGATGTAAATTCTTCATGTGTAGATGACGATATTTCAATACGTGATAAGGCTGTGAAACAGATGTATCGGAAGTGGGCGTGCTGCCGTTATTTTCAGTGAACAGTTTACGATTCGAACTTTATTGCTTTACATTATTAAATCTGTATGGTCAAGGATTCCACCGATGTATTTCCGTCGCAGCAATAAGGTGTGTATATATATAGGGATATTGACGAGAATATGATTAATATAAACTTCTCATAAACGTAATGACAAGTCCAAACTATACATCAGACAGGTTGGATAAAGCGTAATACTATACCAAATTGTAAAAAAATTCAATTTCCCTCTATCAAGATGTGAATTTACGAAGATTCGTACTTGTCCTATATTATTCTTGATCCACGAAATCCTTCGATAACATCTTATGGTCGTTGGATGTCTCGCAAATTCGGTCGTAGAATGTACCCTTTTCCTTTCTGTTGTTTCGTAACACCACCCTAAAGGAAAGATACTGTAGGTAATATATAGTAATGTTTGCCATCAACCCTTAAAATGTCGTAAAATATCGCCTTTCCATTTTTCTACAGATACACAGGTATCAAACTTCATTAGTTTCAAAATTACTAAAAATTATTAATACACATATATGTATGTATGTTAATGAATTAAAATATTTATAAAAGAATTAATCCCAAATATTTATCAGCATTGTAAAATATATGCATCAAATTGTAAACATTTAGCGCGTGCATAACGCGTAAACTTGTACATTATGCGAGACCACTTTCAAATCATTATATATAGCTTTTGTATGGTATTTGTATAATAATTACAAAATTAATATTGCCATTATGAAGAATCATTTTAGTTGGTAATCATCGTGATTTGCTATGTGTGTACTTCATAGTAAACTTTAAGTTCTATATTGTGACAATATTTTACAGTATGTATAAAATTGTTACAATATGTTTCGTCACATAACGTTATATCGTATATTTATTTTTATACTATTTGTATATAGTGTTCCCGCCATCATGTTTGCTTTTCTCCCGACTACACCGACAACAATCATTCTTTTGTGTAATAAATCCTCAACTATATACCTCTTCCGATATCCGAGGGATGCTCCAGTTACTACGGGCACTTTTCCAACTCGGCGATCCATTCAGCCAATAAACAGTAACCGATAATTGCGGTCTTTTTAGATTATAACATCTGTCGTTTTGATTTGTCACTTCAGAGCGAACGCATGTTTACGAAGATATGTGTTTATATAGTACAATGCTTTATTTTATTCGATTTAAACGATTTAAAAATTTTCATACTTCATTTAAAAAAATATATATATATACACGGTGTCTAACAACTGGTTAACAATTTCATGGGACGTTCCTTTGCACAATTTGTAGAGTTAAGACTTATCAAAAATAATTCATCATAAAGATTTTCCATCTAAATTTTGTACACTAAACCCGACTCGATTATACAAGAAAATAGTTTCTTGTTGTACTCGAATTGTAAATTCATCATGAACCTGTACAAACAATAGATAGAATATATGACATAATTACTTCCCATACTTAGTATTCAAACGATATTCAGACATCATTGTAGTTCCCCGTATTTTATCTCTGTCGACGCTCGTAACGTATTATCTTAAATGTTTCATTTCTTATCAAGAATCGTAAGCAACTAAACAATGCGAACCACTGATAATGATTTATTAGTATTTTCTATTTGTTACAAAATAATTGACTATATGCATCGAAATTGTGAAGTAGGTAACGTTTTAAAATCGTTATGTAACGTATGAAACGAAATTATATTTATAAACAAACAGATTTTGGAACTAATCTGTTCGATTTAAACAATGTAATAGCAAATACTTAATACTAAATACAATAATATCACCTGTCATTTAGAACTGTTGAATCTTTTGCTTTGTAATTCTAGGTTACGTATCTATAATTCCCTGTCCAGCAGGTCCAGTCCCGTCTATGTAAGCACAAGTTCGGTAAAAAGACCAGGGACGAAGCAAGCGCGCGGGGCACCGAATGATCTATAAGATAATAAATGAAACGAAATATGCATTCTGGTGCATATAAGGTTTTATAGAAAAACATATTTTCTGTAAATGTATGCCCTTGATTGCACCGTTGCATCGTATACCAGGCCTTGTGACGTAATGAAATTCTTGGTTTTCCTTTAAAATTTCTAATTTTTTATAGGATAATGCGATCAACACAGAAACATTATAGCTAGCTGCAATTGAATAATTGGTGAAAATAAATACACTACACTGCAAAACAAAAATTTCTTTTTTAATTTATTTAAAAAAAAAAAAAATTGTTGACCAAAATGTTGAAAGGGTCAGACATATAAAAAAAAAAAAAACATAAGGTTTTTGTAACATATTTGTACATAAAATATGTTTCTGAACTAAACCAGTTGCGCATTTATTATATTTCCTTTAATTTTCGATTTTCGATAATTCGGGGCTCCGCGCGCGAGATTCGCCCCTGGACTTTGCCGGGTGAGCGTGAAGTCGGGGCTGAAATACGGAGCTGGGCTCAGCGTCATCTATAATTGTGTCATGTTGACCCTGACAGTTAAAAACAAGTTCAAGGTGTTAACTTCCATTCACGTTCGGTTCTTTCTTGTGCACCAAATCAATCCACTTTCGTATTTGAGCGTGACTTTTGTGAAGAATATTTTTTTTTCCGATAATCATATTTAGGCCTATAGACTAAACAAAAAGCCCATGCTCTATTCTAATTCGCATGCTGAAACGTAGAAAGTGTAATACTGCGCAGTATCCTAGCATATTTCGAGAGCCTTGAATGAGGCGAAAATTATGGGTTTACATGAAATTTTATTGATTGCTATTTACGCATGTTTTACGGCGTACGAACGTTCGTATACGATCATTCCGTACGACCGTTCAGTTTCCACCGAATTGCAGTTTAATGCATGGACGTGAAATACCAAAATAATAATAACTTATAATTAGTTCTAATTAAATATTAAAAGTAAAAATTAAAAATCTTTTCATTATATCAAGTGATTTACGCTAAAATCATCGGATGTATTTTAACCTAGTTTGGCGTATTTGAAATTTAAATGGTATAACATATGACAACCGATCTTATGATGTTACATGCATTTTAAAAATGTTTGTCTTGAGCCTGGCCATTGTTCTGACATTTATTTAATCCACCATATTGGATCCGCCATGTTTAATATTCAAATATGCTGTCGTATCCCGTAACAGCGCTAGTAACAAGATTCGAGCGAATTCTAGCAATTGTTAAGAAACTCGTTCGCCATTTTGAATTTCGAATAATCTGTAGTCATATTCGTAATCAACGATCTTTAAAAATTGAAAGCTCTAGTTTTTATAAAGTTATAAATGTGGTCTAAATTTACAACTCCACTCGATCTTTATAAAAGTATCTCTCGATTTTTTTCGATTTTAAAAACCGATTCAGTGTTATAGGCTTTAGACAAAATCAGTCAAAAATTGATTAAGTAATCACAGTATAGTTGTTTAGACTTTAACAACTTCAAAATATGAATACATTCTCTAATCTTCTTCCCCCGGTACATATTAGTTATTGCTAATTGTTCAATTGGTTTTATTGACGAGTACCATTTAATGTACTGATATGGTGCTTTCTTTATTTTATATAAGTTGTTATTTAATATATTTAATAGTAGTAGTAGTATACTACTACTACATACTACTATATTTAATATATCGACACAATTTAATGGAAATCTTATTCGCGAATTTTTAATGTTTCATTCAATGTATCATTGGTGCACTTCTGTGTCTGGATGTCGGGTCATTATCCTCGACATATCTACTTCCCGCTCTAATGTTAACGATCTGTACTTCGTGAAGTTCATCATTCATGACTTTCATGATTGACGCCGACTGTGGAAGACTCATTATATTTCCATCACACGTTTCCTGTCTGTCTGCAAATTCAACGTTTGCATGCTGTGACTGGCTTTCGTGACAATTATTAAAAAAATATGCACCGTTTTTTCCTTAATCACTTTACGAAGTGTGAAAATTAATATTTACAGATACTTATTTCATAGAATAAAGTATGATGGTTCCTAAATTTAAAAAAATCTGCTCAAGAAAGGATGATACTATATATATATATATAGAATCTATATATATATATAGTATATATATATATAGATTCTATATAATATATAGTATATATAGTATATAATATATAGTATATATATAATATCTATATATATATATAGTATCATCCTTTCTTGAGCAGATTTTTTTAAATTTAGGAACCATCATACTTTATTCTATGAAATACAGATATATTTATAAATAATAAAATAATAATAATAATAACAATCATCACGATGATAATAAAAAAGAAAAAAATAATGATTATAGCAGTCATGACAATTAATAATCTTTAAGACATTATAAAATTGTATTTATTCGTTAATTGCTCAGACGTTTAACCATTCTTTTTATGTTTCTGTTACAGGTAAAATTCGAGTTCAATCTACGCACCTAGAACCAATCAATCTTTAACATGTGGATAAGTTGTGCATGAAAAATATTTAATTACATATATATAAATATATTATCTAATGTAATTATATCTATATGTATAATATAATATAATATAAACACACACACACACACACACACACATGCTGAAACACTTTACAAATACAGCCCTTCTTATTTATCTTCTTGCTTTACTTACTAATGAAGATGATATATAACCATGCTCGTTAGATAATTCAGAGTAACCTACAGTGTTTGCTAATAATTTACAAACATCGAAGATGAAGACCAACATACTTTTTTTTTTATCGCGAACATAGAATTTAATATACATTTAATAATATCTTTTAGAATATTTTTTTACATTTAGATTAAATGTCTTGTAATGTTAACAACATTATAATTTCAATTTACGTCTAGAAAAGGTTCAGTTCTCTAAAATATTCAAATTTTTGTACAATTCCTCTACACTTTGAAATTTTACTACAACAATGATAAAATTCATAATTTTTTGTGCGATTGAACGTGCATCATAAGATTTTTAAAATTTTGTAAAGTGTATTAACCATTTCTTACTTCAAGAGGTCTCCATACTTTGTACAGAGGCGGATTTGATATTACGTAAGCTATAACTTCAGCAACGTCATCCTTTTCTAACATCGGATGTTTAGTCGCGGTTAATAATTTCTCGCCTGGCTCCGGACCTTCAACTGTAGTTTTCACATATCCGAGGCTGACATGCTAGACAAATGTATTTCATAAAACTCTTACGTGAACCATTGCAAAGTTAATAAGATACATGATTTATGGTGCTATCTTACCGTTACTTTAATTTTTTCCACCGAGTAATTTTGCTCGTACGCTCTTTGACAGCCAACTGCTTGCTTTGTTGTCGAGTTAACACCAATAGGAACACTTTCAAGCATCGTATTCATTTGACCTCCGACATTGCATAGAAGAACGATTGATTCAATGAACCTTATTCTTGTAATGATTTTTTGGTACAATTAGAATACCTTACGATACCTTCTTATACATTGACAATACGGTCCAATAATACGGATGTAGCTTTTCATCACTTTGATAGCCTGCTGCGAACAATACAATAGATCCATTATATTCGTGTTGTATACGTTCGGCTCATATCGTCAGGTTCCATGACTAAAAACACACTAAGAGTTTTTACTTTCAAGTTCAACAACTAGAATTAATGACTTATTTTATCTTGACATATCTGCGATTGCTATCGGAGCTTTAAGCATACCGGCATTGTTTGCTAATATACGTTCGCCGATCCTGATTTTTTTCTTTATCCAACGAAATGTGTCGGTAACCATCTTCTTCAAAAGTAGATCATATGGAGTGTAGAGCCTGCATTTATTTTGGGTTCTATACCGTCCTATTCGTTGTTATAACTAACATAATATAAAAACGTAAAAACTCAGAAACGAGATTGCTAATAATGAGGGAAATAAAACCTCAGTTCTAATTATTTCGTAGAGGTAGTGGTACGATAAGTCGATCGAAGATATTTATAAAACGGGAGAATTTAATTGAATCTAATGACTTTAGAATTGTCCCTTCTCATCCTACTCATTTTACAGAATAGGTGATGAGTGACGACGTTAACGTTTATCTTTCTATGTTAGAGAGGCGTGTGTACATCGGTATAGGAATGCTGTTTGCCTTATAGAGTAAAATTGATCGTGTCTTAATCAAAGTGATTAATTGCCATATTGAAATACTTTGAAAAACGAGAATTCTCGGGGTGAAGTGTTTCTTTTAATGTCAACTTTTAGAGGACGGGAAAGCCACAATACAGTGTCTTAAAAATGTTGTTTTGTCGCCATTTCGAATCCACCAAGTTATGAATTGCAGAAGTTGCAATTACCGATTTTGAAGTAAGTAGGTGAATACATCAGTATACTCAAGTAATTTGCAGAACTGCGTCGATTATTTAAAAGACGTTATTGCGTTTTATTCAAGCACCAAGGCATGTATGACAATCAGTACCTAATTGATATTTCTAAAACTAAACAAGATTACAAATGAGTTAAATAAATAAGCTCAATAAATAAATATTTTTATGAAATATTTATGAAAATGCAGCTGGATGCATAAAAGTCGATTAAAGTTTTTCTCCGAGTGGTCTGATGATCAGCTCGGTCACTTCCACGCGCGATGGAGTACCGAGGACGTAAACAATGGAGTTGGCAATGTCTACTGGCTCCAAGACCGGAGTATCTATCGGCGGTAAAATATCTGTGCCAGAAGCCTCTACGATGTCCGTTTTCGTGAACCCAGGGCTAATGTTCTGAAACATATATTATTACAATTTGAAATTTTTTCAAATCTTGCATTCGCCATTATTCATGAAATATTTGATCATTCGTCCAAGTATTACTGGAAATTGTAGAATAAAAATGAAAATTACATGTCCTTGTCTTTAATTAAGAAATAGAAAGAATTTACCTTAAATGAATGAAATTTAGATAATTATGTGGATGTGATTTCGGTAAACCGTAATGTATTGTTAAAATGTAGTAATAAGTATTTCTGATTTTTTATTAAATAAACTTTCTTTACCGTGACCCTAATCTTTCCTCCAAATAGTTCACCCCTTAAAGTTTCGGATATTCCAGTAACGGCACGTTTAGACGCGATGTAAACATTGGACCCAAAAATACCCGCAATGATGTTCTGTTGGCCTACGACGCTGTAATTAAACAAAAAATATACATTTTAATGAGCGTTTACCGAAAAAGTAGAAAATTGGCTGCAGTAAATTTTTTATTTACTCTTTTATCGGATTTTTTATTGTGATTCACTATAATAACGGAAAAATCATTTTTGATGTGTACCAACATTTTTTGTTATTTTTATGGAAAATTTTTGGCAAAAATTTAGAAAACATAAAAGATGTCTGAAGTAACAAAAAAAAATTGCTTGGAATAATAATGTATATTGGAGACAAAGCAATAAGAAAAATTATAGTAATCCGGATACTTTACCTGGAGATATTGATGATATGTGCTTCGTGGCCCCCTTCTTTCATCAGCCGCAGGGCTTGACGCGAGCAGTACAGGACTCCTAAAACATTCACATCGAATGTTTTACGGATATCTTCCGAATCCATGTCTGCAGAAAAATATATTGATTTATTCTAGCAGATAACAAATTTCAACAAAATTATGATTTCAGAAACTGTTTCATCTTGCACCTGTAATGTTGCCAACTTTTGAAACCCCGGCATTGTTCACCAACACGTGTACTGTTCTTAGGACTTTTTTAATCCACTCGAAAGCTTGAATGACATTTTGTTCCTTGCCGATGTCGCATTGGACGGCGTAGAATTTCCCTTTCCCCTTTATGTGCTTCATAGTGTCCTGCAAGATTTAACGTTGACGTTTTACGTGACACTTCTGTTAGGAAATAATTCTAAGTACGCTTAAAGTTTCTTAATAAAGGTGTGAATTGGTGTTTTTCACGTGGTAATTACCTCGAAAGTATGTAGCAAAAAAGTATAAAAAATAGATTGAATCAAAATTACCAAGAACGAATATAAATCATTTTTGTTCTAAACTGTAGAAAATAACTTGAATGCCAGTATTTTTATCAATAGGTTTTTTTATGCACATATGAGTCCTATCATTTATGCTGGACCCACAGTGCACGACACAACTTATAAAAACAAATCACAACCTTACCTCCATTTTTTCTTTGCGCCTGGAAATTCCGACTACTATCATTCCTTCACGCACCAAGGCCTTAACGATTGATAGTCCAATACCCGAAGAAGCTCCGGTAACGACAGCCACTCTTCCTGCCCACCGATTCATTTTTCGGTCCTGTTTGTAATAATTTCTGTAGCGCTCAATGGTGAATGATGAAAGAAGCACTTCAAACCAGTAGTCGAAAACTGTAATCACTAATCGCGTTTATTTCTCGTAATGAATTTCTAATTCGAACGGCAATGTAACAAAGAGGTGATCTCGTTGTTTCGAACGGCAGCAATACACTGGTTCATCCTTTCAGTTACTTGTTACGTATTGTATTAACTCGTTGAAAAATTTCGGCCGACACACCTACTGGCACACCAGCCATGCAAAACGCTAGAATCATATACACTCATTTGGCCGTGCCTTTTTGAGACTGCAGATGCACTCCTTGCACGTGTGCTGGATTATAACTATCCATTGGCTGTCCAGGTTTCCCTTCGTGATATTACTGTCGCTACATGGTTACGCGTGTGTCTATTTTATGGTATTATTATAGTTTTCGAAAGAAAAGTGTTTTTTTATTGGAACGTAAATTAAGCGAATCGAAAATTTTCAAGGTCTATAAGTCCGTAAGAATCACCGCCAATTGGATGAAAAGTAAATATAAAAAAATATTATTCAAGGAATTATAATTAATAGCTGAATAGTAAAAAGTGATATATTTTGGCAACAAATAAATTTTGTTTTCGGATTGCCCTCTTAATATTTGCATGTTTTATATAACATTTAATGAAATAGCGTGCGGTAAGTATTACAGCTGCCGTGCCCAAATTTTCTAATTAAGTATTCGTAAATGCACGTTAACGATAGTTGTGATTGTATAATACGTAATAATGATAATCGACTGGCGTTATGCAATCTCAAAACGATTCAGTAAGTAATATCTGAAAATAGCCTTATCAAGGATATACTTAATTGTATTTCCATTAATTTAAGCTTTAGTCTGGATAACTTTTTTATATTACCATATGTTGAATATCTTATTAAATGATTGGAAACATGCACCTTATTTACTAAGTGATTTTGAAAATTGTTCAAGATTCTTCTACCTACTTTTCTAAACTATCGAAAAATAGCAATGATAACAAACGCATAAACAATGAAGGACAATTGTGAACTCTCGGTCAAGTTTAAGTTATTTCAATTGTACGTACTGCAGTTACAAAAAGAAAACATTCTCATAATATATAACCGGATAAAAAAAAAAAAAAAAAAAAATAAGATGAATTGATTTTTTTTTACAACTCAAGAATAATTGATGGTGACACATTTATCATCGCTCTATATTGGGTCGTCCTATGCTTCTTTCATCTCCTTATCGTCTTTCGACGGCCACTTGATATAGGCCATTTATAAGCGCCATCTTGTCGTGAATAACTGCCTCCCGATGATGGATTCTATAGTCGCCCACTACATTTAATTTTGGATCATACGTGCGACCATGGTCCCTTTTTTAAACAGATCTTGCAATTGCTCTTACCTGTTATTCTTTTTTTTTTTTAATTTTTTGTCGCTCTTTTCTTCTTATCTCTTATATTTTCATATCGACTTGTGAGGGAGGAAGACTAGATATATCTCTTATGCCTGTCATCCGGTGTTTTGGAGTGCGGGAATCACCTACATTATCGTATATATTATTTTTCCTAATAAGTTGCGTAAAATTCGACATCTTCGAGATAACGGGTCTTTTTGATGTTACGAGCCGTAAACAAACTAGAGCGACCCTGTTATGCCTGCGGCTCGTTTGTCTTCAGCATATATATATAGTAATAGGGCACTTTGCGCACGGAAAAGCGTTCGCAAAGTTCATCTTTTTTAAAGATTTTTACAAGTTTAAAATGCGAAAGGAAGCACCGTCTTAGGTTTTTCTTCCCCTAGCGACGCTTGAGGTACTTGGATATAAGGTCCCTACAGGCGAATCCTGTTGCGCACAAGCCAACATTTTGAGGGTGTAAGGCTACAAATTAAATTTTTTTTTTACAGATAAAGTGAAACTGTGTGTATGGAAAGTCGGTATCATTTGTTAGATAAAAGTACTTAATTTTAAATTGTTACTATATCTTTTATAACAAAATTTTACTTTCAATTTTTTTTCAAAATTTATTAAAAACTATCCGTAGCAAACACTGCAAGTAACAATAATGTAACAAATATATCAAATTTACTTCTTGCATAAATGTTACATTACACTGTTAAAATAAAATACGCATAACCTCGCTTGCATTACCCGTGCCAGAGATTATTGAAACTTTAATTATTTGTTCTGAAAAATGTCGAGAAAAGTTAAACATCTTCCCTCGTTCTTCATGTTATATTATTGTTATATATATATTATTGTTATATTATTGTTATTGTTACTGCGTGTAATTGCCTCTTTTGTGATTCATATACATTCTCATTTTTTATTTTTAAATGTAAGACGTTTAACACAAGAAGTATAGTTAGAAACGACGAAAAGCTCACGCAACTAAAGTTCTGGTTGAATATCTGACTCTTACTGTACGTACAATCTAAGTGGATATTGATCCAAAGCTTAATATTCGTTTTATACCTACTCGTATTTCACGAATTCTTTTTAGAACTTCTGCAGCCTTGTTGGAGGATTTGAGATAATACATTTCGGCATTTTTTTTGAAACGTTCAAATTATAAGACTATTAGTTGATTTTTTGAGGAGCAACAACAGTCAACTCGATAACAATTAGACTATATCGTGCTTTTCGACTTTTTCTTTAAGAAGTGAAAAACTGACAATAAATATGTACATTACCTATGTGCTGTAAATATTTGTAGAAATAAATATATATATATTAATAATAGTTAGGATTTATGTTTATGTTGTTTACCATACTTATAATTTCTTTTTTTTATTTGTTTCAGGTAATATTTTAAAGTGAATTACTCTCCGTGACCAAGTTGGAGCCATGTGTGTAAGAATTCATTGTATACATAGCATCAAACTTGTTGTTATAAGCTTTGAGCTTAGATTAATATACAAACTACACTACTAATAAGAAATAGTAAATGATTTTTTTAGTTCAGATTTAATGTATATATATATAAATTATAATTTTTCGCCGTTTTTTTATTCATGACTATATTATCAGTATTCTCGAACTGTAATAGTCATGAATAAAAAAACATCGAAAAATTTAAAAAATTTAACGGTTCTTTATAAATGGATTTATTTAATATAAATTATAATGTCTTTTTCGCCCTTTCAAGCAGAACGTTAATCCATGATGTGGAGAGACGCGACAGTTTTCATAGCAGACATTTTGAAAACATTTATTCATGCATTTTACTGAATATTATAATATTTCTGCTCACTTATGTAACAACTAGAATACTTGTTGTCGCGCCGACTGGGGCAGTCTTTTCCCTCGACTCTTTTTCGACCTCTTTCATATCTTTTATAAACACGTTAAAATAATGAGATATTTCATTATCTTCATTGCGATTTTTAGTACATTTTATCAATTCCTTCTTTCTCTGCCTAATTAACAGTTATATATACCGTTCGAAAAGTAGTCTTCCATATCTTTTTCAAGTTTATAAATAAATTACTTTCTACATGATTTTACAAAGTTGGGGCAGAAAGATGTGTATGTATATATATACAAACACATATTAACGCACTTCTGGTAAAATCGATTTAAAAAACGAAGTAAAAGATAAATAGTTATACTTTCAGATTTATTTTATTTCATTATTTTCAAATCCCTCTTCTAGCCACTCCTCTGAAGGAGCGTCCTAATATAGCATATATATATATATTGAATTACAGTTGATCATATAAGAAAACTTTAATATATATATATATATATATATTATATTATCTCGAATAAGAAAATAAAATCTGGCATACCTAGGCCAATAAAACAGATACAAAACGTAACAACATAAGTACGGCTCTACATACACACTGTGCGATATACATTTACCATTTGAGTTGTTAAACTAGGATCATTACGGTCGTCTTTGTGCAATTTAATCTTAAATTGATCGCCCGTGCAGGCCAGCGGCACCTATATTTATCGTTAGTTCATGCCGGATTGTTACCCAATCGTAAAACACATTCAGATTTCTTTCTATATTCAGCGATAATAAGACTAAATTGAGGATTTTATGTTTTTAATGAATTATTTATCATTTTTTTACGTGGATTTTTTCATTTAGGAGGAATTATTTATTTAAAGGTATATAGGAGAACATTTTCTTTTTAATTTGACACTTTTATTGAAATTTGAAATTTTTTTTTCAAAAGCTTATTATAGCCTCGATATATTTCTGGTCAACTTGTGATACCTTTCTTCAAATTATTTTTAAACCGTAGATGAAGATGCGTATTATTAATACCTAAAATACTGTCGATTCACAGTTTCTCCTGCCTCTTATTATTACTCCCGGTTCTCGCGTATATGAGATTAAAAATTTCGATTCTTCGCATTTGCATCTTCCTCGCATTTAGCTTAAAAACGCAAGTCGAGTCTCGACGCGCACGCACATTCATTTCGCTAGTGGGTATAATATATTAGTGAACAAGATTCGAAAGTGACTGGCCTATTGACTGGCCATTTTTTGCTGAAGAGGTCTGATGGTCAGTTGCGTCACTTGCACTCGCTGCGGTGTCCCTATAGAATACACGATGGATTCTGCAACGTCCTCCGGTTTCAGCGACGGCGTAAGATCGAGCCAAGTCGTGTCCTTTTCATCGTATGCGTTCGTTTTTACCAATCCCGGGCTAATGTTCTGTTGATGTATATATATGCATTCATTAATTTCGAGAGAGAGAGAGAGAGAGAGAGATCCATGGGCTTTAAATAAATCAATGGTAAAGTGACGCTTCGCACCAAACGCTAGAAAATGATTTGTAGCAGTAGCGTAACATTACTAATCATTTTATTGAGTTTGGTGTGAAAACCTGTCACGTATCAGAAAGTTGCGATTAATTATAAACGTGAGGAACAAGCGTTTGTGTTTTCACTTTAAATACTTTGAAATATTTATCAGAAGTTCCCTGGTAAAAATTTTGACCTGGCACTTGCAAGGCGCTTGCGCGGAAGCCATGCTTGCAAGTGAGGCGCTGGCGAGTAAAAATCGCTAGCGCCATTCCAG
>JAPYZR010000615.1:0-31374 GCA_030522945.1 Trichopria nigra | reverse complement strand
GTGGAGATTTTATGAAAAAAGTAGGTGTCATTTTTTTTTTTCGGATGACCAAATTCAATACTTCGATCCCAACCTTTGGTTACGGGTCGAAGTAATAAGTTATTAAACTGATCTTGTCCAGTTTGATAAATTATATGAAATCATATTTATTGGTCAACCGAATGGAAAATTCGTGTAGTTTCTTCGCTTTAATTTGGACTGTTTACCGCATAGTTACCATAAATGGAGATACCACGTGGATTGGATAACAATGTGGAGAAGTCAGATGTTCTTCCACATCATTCACTATACCTATAGAATTTTAAAAACTTTATCCACATGAGTTTACGAAGGCGTCATGGTTTCATTTCATAATTTTCCAACATTCCATCATGTGGTTTCACTTACGTGTGAAACTATGCGATAATGCCACATGGACTTCCAAGAAATCTTCAAATTAATATTAAAATTAAAATCAGCAAAATAAAATTTCATGTGAGATTTCCCACGTGGTTACTAAACTAAACAAATGATTATCGAAAATCATGTGGCAGTTGGCATTTCGAGAACCATAAGTCTTCGCATGATTTCGCCACGTGGATTCACCAAATTTTGATAAAATCACGTGGATTTCCAAATCTCCACATGGTACGTGATAAATTATAGTATTTGCCATTACATTTGAAAACTTAAACGTAGATCACATGTCTAAACGGGTAATACGGAGGCTCCACGTGATTCCTCCTCGTATAAACGAAGCACGCGGTAATATGTAAAACGTTAAAAAATGTTGAAAACGACTTAATGAAAACACATGGAAATTTTTTTCACGTGGTCGACTTTTACAACTATGTATAAATATCAACTGCCCAATAATGACGTAAAGAAACTATACGGTTTATCCACTTGGTTACCCACAAAATCCCACGTGGATCGACACGTTACGTGTCGTACGAAAGTAATGCGTTTTCTATTGTCAAGTAGTCTCAGCGTTTGTTTGAATTGTGAAATATAAGAATCGTCGAATATTCGGTTGAAAACGACATTAGCGACGATAAAACTTTTAACAAGTCGATGTAGATGTTACGTGGTATTCCGGTCGTTACGCGGGATTGCGTATCGTCGCGTTCCATAAAGAAGCGGAAGGATCGGATTGTCGATTGTCTGGAAAGGAAGAAACGAGGTGGATGCGTCAGTCTGTCGCACCTCGATCGAAAACGTGCCGACGCAATGCTTGAAAATTCACTTCCGACTTCTCGTAAAGTAAGAATCACTTGATGGCACATACGTACGCGGAGCACTTTTACGCTTCCGGAACATAATACAGCAATTCCAGCTGACATACGCTCCTTCGTCTCTATATACTTGGTTTCCCCGTGAAATTGTCTTTCCTCATTTGCACCTCGGCGTAGAAACCGAAAATCGACGAAAAGTGCCTCGTGTACATACACCGAAGCCACTTTCCGTTATGCACCCGGAAAGTCACCGATCTGTTACGTTGCATCTCCTAAATAAGTCGTCCTCGCACTGTTATATAATCTTTTGTTTGACTAGGGGGGGGGGGGGGGAGGAATATTTTTTAATTTACGTATGATAATGACTTGGTCGACAAGACGGTCAGAGGGGGCAGGCGGGAAGGATATAATGTATGTGGTGTCGTAAATGTCGTTGCCTGCTGTAATCTTTACGTGATGTCACCGCAGAAAAACATTTTCTCGAAGAAACTTTACCACGCCAATTGACATTGCGCGGACTGGCTTTTGTCGCGAAAAAATAGGCCGGTAATTTCGGTAAAATTTGGGCCTTTAATTTTTATATAGACGTCTTTTCGTGGCACTTTTCCCACGACTATTGACATTACGAGGAGTTGCTATACTTTCGTTATGTGAATTTTTTCGAAAAAATGTTGAAATTGTGACGCTTAATTTACGGTATTTTTGGGTAAGCGAATTTCTGACATCTGATTAGGTAACATTAATTTTATAAGAGGGTTAAAAGTTTTAGTTTTTTTTTTTTTTTTTTAAGGATTTTCACATATAACAACAATAAAACTTTTGCAATTAGCGTTAAAACATTTTTAAATGCATGAAAATACATGAACATTCATGAAAATTAATGCATAAGGATATTTCGTATAAGATTCAAAATGGCGGATCAAATATGGCGGAAGAATTAAAAAAAAAATCGCTCCAAAAGTAACCGAAAATGCATTGAAAGGTCAAAAAACGAATTAAAATTGATTCAAGTGCATTAAAATGGATAGAAAATGAATCAATTTCAATCCACTTGAATCCATTTTAATTCGTTTTTTGACCTTTCAATCCGTTTCCGTTTACTGGGTCGATGGTTATCGCTGATACAGAATGTGTTATAAAATTTAAAATTCAAAATGGCAGATACCATAGGATGGATTGAAAAAATGGTAAGAAAATACTTTGCAATCACCGTTAACGTCAGCAACCCGTAATAATTTTCAAATGCTTTACAAAAATTTTATTTCTAATACGGGTATAGATATAAGTTACGAAAAAGAAAATACGATGATCGATGATTTTATTAAAACTTCAAAACAGTTTTGTTGTAAGTTCTCTAACAAATGATCGACAACAAAACCAATAAAACGAAGGCCAAAAAAGCATGAATGTTGAGCTAACAGACACTAACAATATTTGATACTTGTAAAGAAAAAGTTAATACACAATTAGTATGTAGAAATCGAAAAAAAAAAGTTGCTTAGGAAAAGGCGAAAGCTGATAAAACAGTAAAACGTCGGCAAAAGCCGGTGAAATTTGATAACACCGAGAACAAGTGTTGATAAAAACAGTCAGAATGTTTATCGGCCAGAAGTTAACAACGTTGTAAATTATACGACGGATCCGAAGCACAGCTGTCGTGATGTGCACTTTTAGGTTACGTTTTACATTTCGCGAAACTTTTTATTTCGGTGGTTTTTATTCTTGCAATTTGTTTTATTATTATCTATAGTTATATTATTTAATGTAATTTTTTTACTATTTTGTGTTTATTAAGTGCTATTGATTCATAATTGCTTCCGTCAAATTCTAGTGACTTTTTTGACAGGTGCTTCGGATCCGTTGTAATTTACAACGTTGTAAACTTCTGGCCGATGAATGTTTCCAAATTAAGTCGATATATATGTATATGCATTTACATTCATTTTAATCGAAAATTAAATAATCGAAATCGCACGTAATGATTGTTTTTGCATTCGCGAATGAATTAAAATGAATAAAATATAATTTATAAGCATTAATTTTGAATTCAAATGTATATAAAAGTACAAAATTGTCTAAAGACGCAGATTCATATCTATATATTCCAATACATTCGAAAACATTTGTATCAACGAATAAAATTTGTAAATTAAATTCTATACTTTACTATACATTTGAATCCACCATTAATGCCTATAAATTATATTCTATGCATTGCAATACTTTTTAATCCAAAATTAAGTAACTGATGGAATCACACGCAAGCCAGTAAGCGAAAACGGATTGAAAGTTCAGAAAACGAATTGACGGAACAAGTACTGAATGCGTTTCAATAAGTAGCACATTGAAAACGGGTTGAACCGTATTCAGTATTTATATTCCGTCAATTCGTTTTCTGAACTTTCAATCCGTTTCATTTACTGGAAATTATCTTGAGAATGAAATGAATTGAAACGCATTGAATATGATTTGTGCGCATTAATTTTAGATAAGAATATATAAAAAAGTATAGAATTATATATAACAAAGTTAATTCATATATACAGTTCAATATAATCCTATGCATTTTAATCCACGAATAATATTTACTATTTCAATTCTATACTTTTCTATAAGATTTGAATCCACAATTAATATTCTATAAATTATATTCTATGAATTCAAATCCATTTTAATCTTTTATTAAATAATTTGAATAGCATGCACTGATAATTTTTGGAATAGCAAATGAATTGAAATGCATTGAATATAATTTATACGTATTAATTTTAGATGAGAATATATAAAAAAGTATAGAATTATATAAGAAAGTTCATTCATATGAATACTTCAATATATTCCAACGCATTTTAATCCAAGAATAATATTTACAAATTCAATTCTATTCATTTCTATACATTTGAATCTACAATTAATGTATATAAATAATATTAAATAATTGGAATCGCGCGCATAAATTATTTTGCTATTGAAATGAATTGAAATGTATACAATATAATTTATTTGCATTAATTTTGAATTCGAATCTATAAAAAAGTATAGAATGATGTAACATAGTAAATTCTTATCTACACTGCAATATATTCGAATGCGTTTGAATCCACGAATAATAATTGTAAATTAGATTTTATACTTTTCTATACATTTGAATTCCCAATTAATGCTTATAAATTATATTCTATGAGTTGAAATCCATTTCAATCCAAAATTAAATAATTGGATTATATTGATTATAATTTATACAAACGCACAAATCGAATTATTTTTTTTACATTTACAGCTATTAAAAAAGCACTTTATGATTTATACATGAAAATGCCCCACACATGCAGAAACATAAATTTAAATGAAAATTTACTAAAAAAAAATTTGTAATCCATATACAAATATTACAATAATTTCGCAAGAAAACTTTTCAAATCAAAAAAATAAATTGTATTAAATCGTAAAATTTGTCAATTTTTATCATAACCACCAAGGTTTGAAGCTGCGTTCGGAGAAATGTGCCGGTGCTGCCGTCTTAATGTCGGTATTACCGACGCAATACGATGACACGAGATAAGTGCAGTAGCGCGAACCGAGACAATCGGCAGATTCATCCATTTGGTTTCTGCAGTTACCACCATATAAATGCGCATGGTGCATATATAGCCGCGGTGCATGCGTACCGGGTACCGGTATCCGGTACCCGGCGAGTAGAGGATAATTCCATCAACGCAGACAATTCCCTTCTTTTCTGGTTTGCATATCCACCGCAAGGGGTCGACACTTTGTATGAAAGAAAAGCCTAATACAATTTACACGAAGTATTCTTCGCTTATATTGAAATTCATCAGTGTCACCTTTCTAAACAGCATGAAATGATTATTATTAATGACGACTTAAAGACAGCTGATTGCTTTGATTGATTATTGACTGATGTTAATGATGATGATGATGATGATAATGATGATGATACATTATATTCCATGATGCACGGTTATCATGATGAAGACTGTGAATTATTATGCTATTAGACCATATCCAGACAAATGGTATCGATCATGATAATGACGACCATCATAGGAGGTCATGATCATGATCGGATAATGCAGGGATAATAGCATCGGGATAATAATATATACGAGTACTACATAAAACTTATATATCGCCAAAAACTGGCGAACAATAGTTGGCCTCTCTAGTCTATTTAAATGTATGAAGATGAGAGGCCAGCATTTGGTTTGCCATCGATTCATCGGTTGTCACTTAATTCAAGTCTGTTTGCACAGTACACGAGGGCCAACAAAAAATAATTCACCATGATTAAACTTGCAACCAGATTAAAATTGTTGTTCTCGACTTTTTTGTCTTAAAATGAAAAACTTTTTGAAAAATTGAAAAATTTGTTCATTGAAGTGAAAAACCAATCCTACAAATTTATAAATAAATGTTTCAAATCCAAAAATGCAATAACGTATTTTAAAAAGTGAAACAACATTTCTTTATAAATTATATGAAAAAAAAAAAAAAAAAACAGGAAAAGAGTTAAGACAAAAATATTGAATAGAAATTGATAAAGCTTCATAAAAACTGATAAAAAACTGAAGATAAATGCGGTAATTCTGTAAAAACATCATAATTATTAAACGTATATGTTACTGTTGAGAAATGTTAGTAAAACATTGTTCTAAATTTGTTACAATCTGTTAAATAACTCAAACTTGATTCAAGTTGGTGGTTATAAAATAATAAAAGTTGAACAAAAGAAAGTCAACACGCACATAATTGAAGCAACAAAAGTTGATAAATCGATGAAAATCAATGAAAATCAACGATACTAGAAATCATTGTAAAAATATTAAAAAAAAATATATATATATAGGAAAATACTCGAAACGAGACAATCAATGATTAAAACAAAAATAAAATGTACTCTCTAAATTTCATGGAATGAATTTTCACTCTTCAAGAGCGAAAAGTGAGTTACTCTTCAAAAGAGTGAATTTTCATTCTTTAAGAGTGATATTTCACACTTTTTGGAGTGAAATTTCACTCTACATTGGAGTGAGTCGGAGAATTTTCAATGCAAACAGAGTGAAATATCACTCTTAAAGAGTGAAAATTCACTTCTTTACAAGAGTAGCTCAATTATGACTCGTTATGGTGTGAAATTTCACTCTTTAAAAGTGATATTTCACACTTTTTGGAGTGAAATTTCACTCTACATTGGAGCGAGTCGGAGAATTTACACTCCAAACAAAGTGAAAATTCACTCCTTTACAAGAGTAGCTCAATTATCACTCTTTGTGGAGTGAAATTTGTATGTTTGTTACGCGATCATTTCGACAATTATATAGGAATTGATTTTGACGATTCTTCTTTTGTTTTGGTAGGTTATACTTCAGAAGTGGTCCCTTATAAATTTTATCGAAATTAATTCAGCGATTTTTGAGAAAATCAACAAAAAACAAAATATATACACAAATAATGTTTTGGTTTGTGCTTCCCTTCAGCAAAAGTTTTGATGACGACTTTCAATATCTGTTTTAACTGTCATCGCTGTCATCACAGAAACATTAGCCAAAATATTTTATATATATAACATATTATATATAAGGATTAATAAATGTTAAAAAGTACACTTACTTCCCACTACAAATTGAAATATAAACTTAATTAAAAAAAAAAAAAAAATTCCATGAAAAAGTAGAAAATAATATTTTTATTACTTCAAAGCAAGAGCACTAAAGGACAATCGACGAAAGTATTGACACTTGTATACCTATATACAATTTATAATCGGTTATTTTTGAAGTCGGTGCCAGTCAAAGCAAAATAACCTTAATAGATACCTACTTGATTATAATAGAGCCGCCGCTCCGTACCGTTCGAAAGTTTGTTACAAAAGCAGGGATTAAACTGTCCTTCTTGGCCGGCACCGACTCAAAAAATAACATTGATTACTTTTTTTTCCTTGGTTTTTTATACAAAATAAATGCAAGTTATTTTTCATTATTATTTTTAATAATTTTTTTTAAGGATACGCCATTCACAGGGATTCAAGTACAATTTTTTATATTCATATTACATTCAAAAAGCAGTCAAAAAATTTAAAATGAGTTTTAAACTTTTCTGAATCCATTTACGAAATGTTCACTGTGGTATATAGTCATTACATAAAATTAAATCCCCGTACAATTTAGATGAATCGATTCCAATTTGTATCTTTGCACCTTAAACAAAAAAAAAAATATTGAAAAAAAATACACAGATTCACATATCGGTGCAAAAACCATCCATGATTTCATAAGTGATTCGTGTAACGTGCAGTCTGCCACGTTCGGGACGTCATGCATTGCGTGATTCAGGAAAATAATAAATGAGTTTATGCCCGAGTGACGAATTACGAATGAAACTTGCGGCTTGTGAAATAAATATGACGAAAGGCAGATAAATCATGCTTAAATCCAAGTGTGATAAGGAATTTGACTCTTTGCAAGTGTATATATATATATATATATATATATATATATATATATATCTAAAACGAATCGTTACTATATACCGTTGCTCTTGGAACACTTTACCTTCGGATGCACACAATACAGATAACGAGACAATGCTTTCAGAATATTTGGGTGCAATGACCCGAATCTTCAGTGTTACGTTCATCCAATCAACGTCGAATATTTGTTATTCAATTTGCTAACGGTTCGCGCATTATCGACCTACCATCTTACGTAACACGTGGCGAATGCAACTCTTTAAAAGAATAAACACGATATGTTATTTATAAAAGTTACAACTACTTGTGAATTATATAAAAATATAAGAAGAAACGACTCAATGTTGCAAAAGAAGAAATTACAGAAAATCTTTTCAAATTTTTCAATAAACAATAAATAAACAATAAGTAAACAATACGAGACAATAGATGAAAACAAAAACGATTGTCAAAATTGCAAACAAGTATATACTGATCAATCTAAATGTAATACTAACCGATGATGATGTTAGTAACGAATGAAGATTGTATTCAAATAAAGAAAAATAAAATACATAAGAACAGATTTGTTCAGAATTAGGTCAAAAAGACGTAAAAATGACCACAATATTAGTCATTTACGACCAAGTAAGGTCCATCCATTTTATCAAATTTGGACTACGACATATTGGGTACGATGACCTGTAATGCCCTCCGATCCTTCCATTAATTTCGTCCATAAATTTACATCAATTTTTGGAGGTAAATAAGTCATGGTCGAGAAAATTTTTCGAAGGTCGAACCAAGAGTAATTGCGTCCTTCTTTGTTGCTTGGATATAAATATAAACTAAAACTCGTATTGTAAATAAAAATAAATCAATTCAATTAAAATGTAAACATTCAAAGCGCGAATTATCTCAAGACATTTCTTCGAAAATACAAAAGAATTTCACCATTCAGTTAAGAATATCAGAATATCTGACGGGAGGATTTAGACTTTTATGTAATAATTGCATTACCGTACAACTTGCCGTCAATTACATTTGAGTAATAAGATTCTAGATAAAAGTACCAATAAAATTAATTAGATAATTAAAAGTAATTGATACAAATCATTTTATAATTGCGCAAGAATGGGGAAATTTATTAGATGATCTCTAATCAAATACATCTACAGATAATTAATTGTAGAGTTCACGTAATAAGTTAAACGTGTATAATCATTAGC
Source organism: Trichopria nigra (assembly GCA_030522945.1). NCBI lineage: Eukaryota > Metazoa > Arthropoda > Insecta > Hymenoptera > Diapriidae > Trichopria > Trichopria nigra. The sequence goes on along the minus strand of JAPYZR010000615.1, from coordinate 22,465 downwards.
AAATTCTAGACATTGATGAAAATTCATGAAACTGCGTGCATCGCACTTGATGAAAATCGATGAAAATTTCGATATAATTCACAAAAACCGAGGATAATTGATCAAAGAATTGATAAATAAATGCAGAGGAAAATTAACTAAGAATAATAAAAGTATAAAGTAATAGAGTCCAGAAAATATGACCATAAACTGATCTTATTTTCTACTAGGGAATCTGAATCCATGGTCAAAATTTACCCATCACGATTAAACACAACGTTCGTATTGATATGTATTGGTTATACGAAGAAGAGGAGATGCAAAATATGATTAGAAAAGAAAGAGACAATAAAAGCTGTCTAGGAATGTGAAATGATATAGGGAACTGGACGTACTGAAAGAAGATACGAGAGGATAACATTGGATGACAATAGAAATAAGAGGAGTGAGAGCAACTGATTGATTGGTTTTTATTTTGGCATGTATTGGTCCTTTTAAAAAAGACAGAGAGAGAAAAGCGAGTATAATTTGGATAAAACAAAAGGCATGTATTGCCGTGTAACGTGAAACAATAAACAACAATACTTTTGACCAAAATACACTACAAAAAACCAATGTAAATTCGACGATCGAATCCAACCACCTGATCCCAAAACGATTTCTTTCATTTTTGTTTCATTCTTTATGTACATTGTCACAGCTCACTCTCTCCCTGAAATTTCGCAAGGCTCTCTCGTTGCCTATGACTACCTAGCGACTGTGCAAAATGTCGAAAACCACTGAAACCGCGTGCAAATTCAACAGCTTGTTTTCGTCGAGTCATTCTCAAAACATCCACTTAAACGGCTGCAGTTTTCCGCCATTTCCCCACATTTTACAAGAGTTTCGTAAAGTCATTTTCATTTCGCGGGAGATGCTTACGGGCTGCTGCTGTAATATAGTGAAACGACCGCTCGACATCTGCGTCTGATGATGGCACAAACCGTATTTGCATAAAGTTCGTTCACATCCATCTATAACCTGTCAATATGTATAGATGCAAATATGTAGATCTACCGGGTATAAGACGCCAACTTTCACGTATGTGTTTATGCGATGGGACGCGATAAAGTGTTGGTGGTACACCAAATGAATAGGAAAATAGCGACGAGCACGTGTCGAGGCAGCTTCTCCCTTTCTCTTTCTTCCTTTCCTTCCTCCATGCAGGTATACATACAAAGACGAGGTCCCGAGGCTGTCAGACACACTTCTCAGTTTTAATTTCAGTGCATCATCGAACCATGATGTATACCTCGTCATTTTTTTAATAACATCTCCCCAAAGACAATAAGCAGAGAGGTCTAGTCGTAAATCACTGCATTTCGCTTCATTCTTTTCCTCCCCACTGACCATAAAGAGCTGTTAAGTTACTGCAGTGACTACCTCATTTAAACAAAAAATAGAAAAACAACTTACTGCGCATATTACCTCGTTGGAACAATACTTGTCCGTTATTGTAGTCTGAGGCAAATCAATTTTCTCTTAACAGAAAATGATGACGAGGAGTCTTAGTGTTCTAACTTTCGAATGATGGAATAACAAAGCTTCCCACAGTCGCGTCGACGTTCCTGCATATGGTCTTTTTCATGATAACTTCTATATGTCGTTTTGCACATCTATGTACGTATGACCAAAGTATGACCTACGTATTTATGACCTAGCACCCATTTACGATTTATGTACGGCCTATGTACGTCCTAACATAATAATGTTTTGGTGTATGCACATTAGGAATTTAGGAACGCAAAGTTTTTTGCGAATCTTGCATGGACCAACTGTATGACACTGAATAAATCGATTAAGTATCTTGACATCCAAACGTATGTCTTGATGTCTATCATAACATGTCCTCCAAGATTATAAAAAAAACGACAGCTTTTGTCGGAGCCCGAGACAAATTCAGCCCAAAGTGGAAAATGAATATTAGAAACATCTTTTATTAGCTCATCGTGTTAAAATCAAGTTCCACACTTTATGAATATTACGGCATACACTTTCACGCAATTCGCGCGAAGCGCTTGGCTCTCTCACTCTCTCATCACGGCGCTCTCGTTCTCACCTTCTCTCTTCCCTATTTATCTGGCCATACGTTCTCGTAAACGCTGAAGCCTGACGTTATTACGTTCAATTCGCGTGGAAATTACAACAAATTTCCTCGTGGTATGTAGATGTCCGAAAGAGGAGAGCTTGGAAGAGCGGCGTCGGAGATGTGGTAGGGATCACAAACTACCGGGTGAAAGTCCGGAGGGGTCACTCTAGAGGCCACGCAGCGCTCTATAAGTAAAACGCGCTACGTATATATATGTATATATATGAGAAGAGCCAGGGAATAAAGCGAGTGTTCCCCAAGACTTGGTGTCGGCCAGCCACGTGTATATCCCCGGCTGCAGGTGTCCAGCATCGCGCGATTGGATGTTGCCGCTGCCGTACAACTTGACTATATTATACTGACTTGATCGTGCCGCATGACCGACCATTTGGATTTACGGGCAGACTACTTTTTTTGTTCCTTTCTTTTCTTTTTTACTACGACGAGCTGGACGATTTCGACATCGTTAACCTTTAGGTTACCGGAAAGAAGAGACCCGTTTGACATTGAATAGCGAAGAAAAGGAAATTTTGTCATTGTTTGTATAAGCCTCCAGTGACGATATTGCAATTGGCCTGACAATAACAACAAATAAGCATACATTTCGAAATATGTAATCAAAAACAGATACCAGATACATGCTAATCTGTAGAATTTATTCTATTAAAAATCATACACTGGAAAAGAAAACAAACCAATAATACCGATTGATATACAGGTAAAAACTGGTGGCAATACAGAAAAAACAAATAAAACGCCAATAATACCTGATGAGCACTAATATGTCAAAAAGTGAAGACAATTTTGAAGAAAAAAATTGTAAAGTGACAGATAGTTATAATAAAATAATTGGAACTAAAATTGACGAAAATGACTATTGATAAAAACTGATAAAAAATGGATAATTACCTAAAGCAATAAAATTGGCAGCTAATAATGAAAATCAGATTTAATCGTGAAAAACGTCGAAAACAACAATAATTAATTAATCACTTAAAAATTTACAACGTAATATTGAATTTGACAAAGAGTTCCAAAATAAATGTACAAAAAATAATCATGCAGACAAAAACTGACCAAGACTTATGAAAACTATCCCAAACCAACGAAAACCAACGAATAACTGACGAAAAACTCACTGAACCCGACTAAGACCGACTATCTCCGACTATTAATGACGCATACGATCTAAAACCGACTAGACTCGATGAAAATCAGCGAAAAGTGACGAAAAACAGACGAAATATAACGAAATACGATTAAACCCGACTAGACCCGATGCAAACCGCAGCGGAAACCAACGAAAACTGACGTAAACCAGCGAAAACCTATGAAATCCGACGAATAACTGACGAAAAACTCACGAAACCCGACTAGATCCGACTAACATTGACGCGAATGAGCTAAAACCGACTGCACCTGATGCAAACCAGTGAAAACCAACGAAAACCTGACGAAATCTAACGAAATACGACTAAAACCAATTATATCGGATGCAAACCGTAGCGAAAACCTACGAAATCAGAGAAATAACTCATGAAACCATACTAAAACCGACTTGATCTGACTAACACTGATGCAAACCAGCGAAAACCGACGAAAAACTAACGAAACCCGACGAATGGTACCAAAAAACCTTAAACGTTGACATAAATTGAATACATTAAAAAATAAACGAATATTCGCGAGAACGTGAAAACCATCGTAAAGTGATGATAAATGAAAATTAAACATTGATAGAAAGTGAAAACAAATTAAAACAGAAATTAACACAAATTTACTAGAACTAATGTTAAAGAATTAACAACGACGATGAATAATCAAAACTGGCAAAGAGGGGTGGAAACGCAAGAAAGACGGTAATAAACTATATAGATGTATTTGTGAAAACTACGAAAAATAATAAAAATTAGATTGTCGGTTTATGACGAAAATTAATGAAATGTCCCAAACATTTCTAGATAAAAATTTGATGAATAATTTGATGAAAATGTTCAAAATATATCCGATGTAAACAAATGAGAACATATGAAAACAAACAAAACCTACCTATAAGTAAAGAAACTGTAATAGTCCTTGACATATTAAATAACACTACAAATTTTCACTGAATAGTTTAATTTTTGTATACATCATAAAAAAATGCATATTTTAAGTGACCTTGTTATTATTTTCCCATAAAAGGATCGACCAGATTCGGGCAACGCAATTACTGGCGTATAATTTCTGTCGATTATTTCTACTTTTGATTCGAATGATATCCCTGATGAAAGTTTCGTTTTTGTCTGACAAAATGTCAACTTAAAACGTATTAATGATGCACTTTTTAGTTTGGATTCTGCGTTAAAAATATTGTTAATTTTCACTTCAAAGGTAAATAAATAAAAAAAAAAAAAACAATTATAACAAAACAAATTTTGGATCTTCTCATCTATATCTGATATGTGTTGAAAGACAAAGCCCAACAAACCCCCAGTAGTCCCCCACCCGACCAAACCTAACCTATTCACTGAATCCATCTCCATCATTTTCAATTCAACATCTGACACTTTTCTGACGCTTCAATCCTTTTTCGTTTACTGGGTCCTCACAATAATGCGTTAGGATATATTACAATATGAAATATTAATTTAATTGTTACAACTTTCAAAACAAATTGCTCCTGACATAATAAGTATATCGTTAAGTTTTCGAGTGTATCATACTCGGATAATATAAGGTTACCCATTTTTTTGTTATTTTTAATCGCCGCGACGATTATCCCAATAATGAGCGACAAAACGTTACACGATTTATTGCTTTATCCCCAATATACGTGTAAAGTTATATCACGCGCACACAAAGTCCTCGTCAGTCATGAGTGCCATTATAATTGGGGCTCCAGCGCTGAGGAGAAAGCAAACACGGAACATATTTTAATTAAAACGCTAAATTATTTGTAAGAGTATAGCGTTTGGGACGATTACCTATACAGAGTCGAGCTTACGGTCAAACTTTGAACAGATATGGGAAAATGCCGAACGTTTTTTTTTTTACATTAGCAACTAATGACGCGGACGTGGATTCGAATGTATTCAGACGTATCTGTATAATATACATACTTAATGGATCGTGTTTTTCTTAATCTTCCATGTTGATTTCATTCGTGTAATATGTATCCATGTAAATTTTACGTAAGTTTACGATAATTACCTGTAAGTGCACTTGGACGAGTTCGTTTTAATTTGTTGAGTTCCTTCTATTACTTACGATGGACTCGTTACAAATTTATTGAGATTAAAGTATCGGTAATTGGACGCCTGATTTGAATAATGCTTATTACGGAGACCAATTGTCAGTGAAATATTTTACTATACGTGCATGAAGCTTTTCCAAACAAATTCAAAGATGAATAAATTTACGTAAAATATTTTTTTGCAAGAGAAATTTGATATAAAAAGAAAGATCGCATAATATCGATATCATTCTAGTAATACAGTTTTGCAAAGTATCAAAAACTTTGTGTACTAAAATAATTACTAATCAAATCAATCAAAAACAAAAGAAAAAATCCAATTTTACGAATTAAAGAAAAAACATTAGTTTATATTATAATTTGAGAAATGGAAAATAAAGAAAACTAAACAAAAAATGTAAGAAATAGATGATTAAAACATTAAAAGGTACAGAGAGGTCAAATTGGCCCCAACGAAGTTCGATCTTGATTAAAGACTTTTTACACTTAAAAAATGGTTCCTTTACACTGCATTTTTTTTTTCATAGGAATATAATTCTCATAATAGATGACAGGTCTTTCAAGCAATACTGTTGAATTTATTGAAGTGAAAAATAATACAAATCTGCACCGTAATAAGTGTGTTTGTTACTGGGGTAAAAATGACACCAGTATAGCGTTTACTTAATTCTGAAGAAGAGTACAGTCTAAGGTTTGAATAAAGAGGAAAAAAAATTAGAAGAGAAACTCTCTGAATTTCTGAAAGAAAATTGTGTCAATATTTTCAAAACGTGAAATTTTATTGTGGAAAGAATAAACAGTTAATTTTTTTTTACAAGAGTGGCTCGATTTTTACTTCAAGAAATGCAAAGAAAAATGTACAAAAAAGTTGCTCCGAAAAACGACTGTGAATAATGAAACGATTTCAATAAAACATAAAATGATTAAAGAAGAATGAATATGAAAGAATAAAGAAAACGGTACTTTAATAACATAAAAAAGTATAATTTAATAGCATCAAAGTATTTGCTGAATAAGTATATAATTATATTTTTAGCATTCTGAAGTTAAAATTCGTTTAATTTGTTGTATGTACATGTATGAAAAAACGTTTATTGAAAGTAAAAGTAAAATATAATATTACAAACTTTCTATTCCATTATCTGATGTTAACGATATATATTCATGTATTTTTTAAATAACTGAAGTAGTATAAAAGCTCTTACGCCATTCCTTTACAAATTCTTTGCATTTTATAAATAACTATATAATTTAATTAATCGCACTCTATTCAATTTGTATGCAATACAAAATAAAATAAAGGTTTTTTCTTTAGTAAAAATACTAGTAAAATTACCTAATCGGCAGAGGTAAACACGTGGACAAATTAAGCACAAAAAGTACTCCAATACGTCGATTATTGTGCTGTTTTTTAAGTACGTCTTCGGGTACTCGTACATTCTCTTTCCTGTCCATATAGGTTAGATTTATTTAGGTTAGGTTTATTTTGGTTTCAATGAGAAAATGTGGATGAAAATATATAGGGGAAAATGTAGAGGGAAAAATATAGGGGAAAACGTAGAGGAAAATGCAGGTGAAAATGTAGCTGAAAATTTAAAGAATACATGTATGTGAAAATGTAGGGAGAAATGTAGATGGTAAATGTAGGTGAAAATGTAGGTGAAAACTGTAGGGGGAATGTAGATAAAAAATGTTGGGGAAATGTAGATGAAAAATGTAGGGGAAATGCAGGTGAAAATGTAGATGAAAAATGTAGGGGAAATGCAGGTGGAAATGCAGGTGAAAATGTAGGTGAAAATGTAGGTGAAGGTGTTGTTGAAGATGTAGTTGAAGATGTAGTTGAAGATGTAGTTGAAGATGTAGTTGAAAATGTAGGTGAATATGTAGGTGAACATGTAGGTGAACATGTTGGTGAAAATGTAGGAGGAAATTTAAAGAATAAATGTAGATGGAAAATATAGAGGTAAAAAAAATGTGAAGCTAAAATGCAGAGGGACAAACTGTAGGGGAAACGTTGGGAAAATGTTGGGGAATATAAATAAATGGTTATGGAACTGTGATAGATGGCAATATGGTGCTTCAACGATTCTAAGCGGACCTAAATATCGATTTTACCTTATCATCTCCAACGTAAGAGAATACAAGATAAAAAAATGTTTTATACGTATATAATATAAGAAAAAAAAAACATTTTAAATGTCAAAATAGGAGAAATGAAGGGGGAAATGTTGTTGGAAGTAGGGACAAAAACCAAGAGGGAAAATGTGGGGAGAAATGTAGAGTGAAAAAGTTATTTTAAATGTAACAAATTTCTCAATCTTTTCTGTCCATATATCATTATTATTCGTAAATAATAATGATGTTAAAAATGTCCTAATTATCAAATATTAAAAAATATCTACAGATAAAGAAAGACTTTTAATGTTTTGTAAAATAGTTCACTCAAACGAAATTTTTTAATTGGGAACAGTATAGAGCAAGGAAATGAAATCTTTCAATACTTGAAATTTCTGCTAAATACGTTATAATTGACTCTAACCAACTGTAAATAGGGAAACGTCATTTTCTCGTTTGAACGAGGATGTGTTAAATTGCCAACAAAGTAAATGGGTTAAACTACCATCGATCGAAGCATCGTCGAATGATGAACATTTACTCATTTTTGGAAATAAACAATTATATGCTAATGTCTATTTACCCTTTAAACGCTTAAAACATTTCATTAACGATTTCCCATTAATGCTGTTGTACCTTTCGGTTCTCTTTTTCCAAAATTTTTGAATGATTTTAAATAAACTTTGAATAATTACAAATAGTATGAATAAAATTACATATTAACCAATAATTAATATAAACTACAGTTGATTTTTAAATGTACATTTATTATTACAACTACTGTTACCCAACTATTCTCAACTATTCGATTCCAACGATTGAATCCATTGATGAACAGCTCTTGTATGTATATCGTGAAACAGAACTATAAACCAATAGTTGTGGCTGTACATTGTAGTACGTTATACATGTGAAATGAAGTATGAATAGAACAAATGCACTTCTCGATTTTTTTTCTTCGACTATTCATGAATAGTTGCAGATAGTAGTTAATGAAAACAGTAACTATGTCTTACCCACTGTTGACAGCGCTCACTAACACCACGCTAACCGAATGTAGATATATTGTTGTAATTGTATACATTAACTACTAGAATCATCAACAGTTAAGACGATTCACGCCAGACTTACAAATAGTTCTTCCTACTATCGGCCAATATTTTTTGTACAAACTGCAATAAACGAATGTAGTAAGGCCAGTGAAATATTATAGTACGTACTATACTAAGAATGCTACTGTTGAGTCACAACTATTCTTGAGCTATTCATGAATAGTTGGAAATAGTTGCTACAATAAGCATTGCCTTTATATATAATAATAATTACTTATTAGTTTACCTGTGACTTGCACAAAACTATTGTTTATCGAATAGTGATTACTAGAATCAATGTTGATGAATAACCATTAATGATATAGGCACATGAATATTTTAAGAAATAAGTTGCATAGTAGGAAGGACTATTAACCCATTATACATTTTGGAAGCTTCAGAAAACGAGTATAGTATTATAGTATTATATTAATACAGAATTATAGTAATTATATTAATATAGTATTATTAGTATAGTAAAATAGTATTATTTTCCTAGAATTGCACATACTATACTACTAAATATACTTTTTAAATAATTTATAAGCTACGTTTTTTTAAATAAAAAATTAATTGTTTCACTCCAAGAAATTCAAAAAGTACTATTGAGTCACAACTATTTTTGTGCTACTCGTGAACTGTTGTGCAAATAGTAGGATTAATTACACTTCTCAACTAATAGTTAATGTTGACAGGTCACAATAAGCATACGAGAATGTTGAAATTACGTCGAAAATCTTGCAGGAGTCAACAGTTGATGAACGTTGATGAATCAGTTGATTGATCTAATGATACCGATGAATAGCGAAGAAACCTATTAACCAATACGTTACTATTTACAAAATATATTTAACGAACCTGTAAAATCGAATAATACTGAATGTTGAAACCAATTGTTGAATAGGCAGAAAAGGGCATGCTTTATCTCAACCAACATTTCTGTAAGATGATAATGAACCATGAAACTATTCGAACTAGATAACTATTGGTTGGTGCACGACTATTCGTGTTTATTATTGGGTGTAACTAATAAAATATATGGTATAACATATTACAGTATAACATGTAACAGTCACTACATGATACTGAAGAGAAACTATTAATGAAGAACTATTCATTAATAGTTACTATTCACGAATGTTACAAAACAAACGAACCAAGCTTCTGGAATATACGGTAACTATTGGTACAAATGGTTGATTACTATTCTTTGGACGTTCTTACATGTTTGTGATTGGAAGTTGTCAGTGACTACTACTAGTATTAATGGTTGATGTGCGATTAATGTCAATCTATATATATACAGTTGCTGTAAGCAGGAAAAAACTATCACTATAAAGGAAGCAAAAATATAGTATAAAATTGTTCTACCAGGTGTAAATAGTTGCGACTTATATTCGTAACAATTCTTAATAACTATTGAATCGTTGAGTACAGTACGGAATACCGCTCTACCAATAGTTACTATATTGGTTCCCACACAACACAATCCTCGGGTCAAAAAAACGGACATTTGGACATCCTCAGGAGGTCCTCAGGACATCACGGGACGGATTGTGTTGTGCGGGTTAATGTATTGCTGATACATTGATGATACGACGTAATCAGGAAATATAATAATTACCATTCGCTACTATTATATTATCGTATATTGTTGAATATCGTTGATAGTAACCCTTGAAATCAACTGTTGATGAATAACTATCGATTATAGTTACGCCATTACATAAGCAGGGTGAGAATCGAACATTGAACTATTAATAAATATTCATTCTAGATAGTAAACATATCTTATTTAAGTAAGAGATAATAAACGGATGGAGGATTAAAAATGAAGTAGTTTTTCAACAGTTGTCCCCAACATCAACATGCAGTACCATTACGTAACTTTGATTGTGACGCGATGAAGCAAACATTTATCGTCTATACATAAAAAAGGAATGCACGGGGCAAGATCTCCGATCAAGGGTACATTTAACCAGCATCCGTTTCTCGTCCGAAAGTATTGAATACCGAGGAAAAAAATGACCTTTCCCAGGCGCGCAAATTGTACATTTATTTCATAACAAAGACTGGCATTCCTTATCCGATCGTGTATACAGGCATTACGCGCGGCGGCGGCCGCTAACGTGGAATGTAATCTCCCGAGAAGAGACAGGAAGTTTCGCTTCGTAAACTATTCAGACAAGTAAACGCACAAGGAAGCGGCAGTAGCATCGCAATAATTCCTTACTTTGAAAATCGAGACCGCTTTCTCGGCTCTATCTCCCAGCACGAGGTCGCCGCAGAGGTGTGCGGCTACGGTGCACCAACATTGATTCGCGTACTTCAGATTCATCTACACCTTGAATCCGTCAATGAGTAGAAATGGAAAGTGGACGTTGCTTAACGTTAGATAAAATTCCAATTGCAAAAAATAAAGCGTGGGTACACCTCAGCCCTTGCATCCGCTCACGCATCCAAACGATTAAGCAATTTACTGACCCACCCGGCAAATATCGGGATGGAAATAATAAATTTTTCCCTCACTTTCCTTTTTGTCCATCGAGAATCGAAAGTTGTCGATGTACGTACGCACTCCCCCCCTTCTTTAATTGGGAAGTCCGAGTAACCGAAAAAGGCTTATCAGCCTCATTTCGGGATTTGAATTCGAAGTTGATAACGGGGAGACACTGAAGGATGAGAACATCACCAATGACAAAGGAGGTTCCCTAAAGTCCTGACATAAGTCCCATTGCTATTACGAAAACAAAATGGGTACTGCATCATCGACCGTGGTCCATGTGGTACGAAAAAGATATTCCCTATAACCATGAAAAAGTCCCCCCAAAAAAACCATGAATCTTTTATGGTTAGCAAGAACGGGAATGCTCCCCCTAACGAGTAACTAGAAGACAACAAATGAACAAAGAAAGGGGTAGACATCCCGGCATTCACGAAAGAATCCCTAGGAGGTAAATTCACTTTCATTTCCTGCATCGTACGGGTTTCCCCAGTTCGTAACGAAGATCTCGTATCTCTCCTCCACGCGTGTCTTTCAGCGAGGAGTCGCCCCGAACGTATTTGATGAGAGAATACGCGCTAAGGACCAAAGCCGTTAATTTCACTCCACGTTCCAGATTTCGGAACGAAGTTATATATCCGCGTGCGGAGAGCCCCCAGACCCGGATGTCCCGCATTTTTCTGAAGGAGGTCGGCGTGACCCTCTCGATGCTCGTTTTTTTTCGGACTGGTCAGGAATAAAAGGTATATAGGATTCCCGTGAAAGTTGCTCCGTTGTTTCGGCCAGCCTACGCGGCGAAGACGACCAGCCGCACGAGAATCGCCTCTTCGCCGCTTTGCCTTTCCCTTTCCCTTTTCCTTTTCCTTTCCCTTCGCGGCGTTTTGTAGTTCGTATTTCGTGTAGAAATGTGGCGAATGCGAGATCGGTGAGAGTCGATCACACGATCACACTCGTTCCACGCCGCAGGCGTCGATACGAGCGCAACGTTTGCCCGCACTCGAGGAACGAAACTCGAGGAAGACTCGTCACATACCAGTCATTTTCGGTCACCTGCCGAGAAAATTGCTTTCGCCGTGCCAGCCTCTTCGCCGTTTGCGGTTTTCCGCCGATGACGAATGTACGAGGCACGCGATGCGCGATCTGGGGTTTCGATCAATTATCGGCCGTCAGACGATCTCGGACGAGCCGCTTTCCACATTGACTTTCCATGCCGCCCTCGCCGATCTCCAATCACGACTCTCGTAACTCTTCGTGAGTCGCCTCTGGTGACAACTGACGCGCTTGTTTTCGTTTTTTTCGGCCTGTATTCGTCCCTTTATTCCTTCATCTTCTTTTCTCTGACAATAGGAAAGTTTACGGAGAGACCGCGATGTTTCCTGATGGGGAACACCTAATCCTTATCCACGACCTTTGTCATTTTCTTATTATAAATTGCTTTACAGATTTGAATTTCAGGATAACGTCTTGCGAAACCCTTAATAATGAGATAGGTGAAATCACCAGACTTATAAGGACAATTGTACTGTTGGTACCACCCCGTGCACCGATTCTCGGATTTGGCTTCGCTTCCGGTATTTACTCTGTTAACCAGAACAATGAAATGGGTGCCATATGCATCAAATAGTCCCAAATGCATTTAGGCTCCATCAGCATTTGTAATGTCAACCCCTTACAAAGAAATGTTCCTGGCGAGAAGTGCTGGAGAAGGATAAGTTAGGATAGGTCAGGATATTGCATTCTAAACGATATATACAGATAAGATAATTCAAATCACTTCAAAACCGTCGAATTGTCGAAAATATCTGTGTCGATTGATCCCAAACTCTAGAACTAGTCTGATCCTTATTCGACTATTCTTAGAATTTTATCGGAACGAACGGAATAAATGAAGGACACGGGAACTGGCCATGAACCAAGAACCATTTCATGTAGACTAAAATAAAATGATAAATCACTTCAAACTGAATTGGGACTGAATCGTAACCAACCAATCAAAGTGTAATATCCCTTCCCAACTTTCATCGTTTCCTACTCGATATTTCCCGTTAGATAATTTGCCAAAAAAATTATTGGACCCGTGTTATGTACGACAATACAAATTGATGTATCCAATGTACACTTTCGGAATCGTAATCGGCGTAACGTAATGGTGGCCCCAATTTTTAATCCAAGGAAGATTGGTACGTTAATAATGAGATAATAGTCAGGCTCGCTCGCAGTTCGACGCGCATCGCTTCCTGATTTCTCAGATGATTCGTTCCGATGCAAAGCGGGCTTCGATTAGACCTGAAAGTGAGAAGATTACAAATTGCCGATGGCATCACGTCGGTCTTTCATGCCGATTTTTACCGCGTGATTAACGATCCATGTGTTCCGTGGCCAGTGAAAGTACTCTCGGAAGCTTCTCGAAATGCACAATATGTGCTGTGGGACGATTCTCTCCCGGCGAACTTTTACTTTATATTTTTTTTTGTCAAGCTCCAACACTGATATCGAATCCAAGCGATAAATATAGGATTAGTCTCGTATACTTTTTCTGACAACATGACAGTTATATCATTGCACGATAATGCCTACCATCGTACTTCCTGGATACAGTTCAACAAAACAGGAAACAGCATTTGTTTCCATTCGCAGAAGATTATTGTTTTTCGATAAAGAATTTGGAAATCAACAAAAGCCAAGAATTGTAAATCATCGATGATCTTCGTCGAGCGAAATTTGATACGTAAAGAGGAAAGACTGAGGATTTCGGGTTATTGAGATGTAACAAGATGAGGTTTATATAAAAAAATACGTAAAAGCTTTATTTCGCCACCGTTTTCTTGCAAAAAGTAAATATAAAAAAGTTCGTCGCATTGCGATGATCCCGATGGGAGAACGATCGTCCTCGTTCACGTCCTCGCATCGGCGGTCGCTAGCAACGCTCTCGTAAATCGTCGTCATCTGCATGATCGGCATCGTCGCCGTGCGAATTTCGCTCGCATCGGCGTAACACAGTCGCGGAAGGGTATTCCTAATCGTAATCGTAACAATCGCGAAGATCGGGCGCTGATGTTCTCGGGACGCCCGGTTCGTTTTCTTCGGTCTCTTCGGTGAGTTCGCCCTCGACGCTATCTTACAAATGATTCTCGCGTTACACGTCCATGTGTCTGGTTCTGTGCGTGTGTGTAACTGTATGTGACAGTGAGTGTCATGACGTGAGTCGTGAACGGAGAAGCTAGGAGGAATGGTGATATTTGACTAGTAGGGGCCGGATACTCCGGGGGTGCCGTAGCTCGAGCTGGGCCCGGTACCACCACCGCCGCCGCCGATTCCACCGATTCCGCCGCCAATTCCGCCACCGTGTCCGCCAATTCCGCCTCCGTGACCGCCATCGAGACCGCCGATGCCGCCTCCGATTCCGTCACCGATTCCTCCGCCGATGCCGCCACCGCCAATGCCAATGCTGCCGCCGCCGCCACCGCCATCCTTCTACGAATCACAAAAAACACAACCTTATAGATCCGAACTAACGAAATGTTTGTAAAACATACTTTCGGGGTGGTCGATTTGTCCGAATGTTCCACGGTACTCGTGGCTGTTCCGAACAAATTCAACTCAACCGTTTAAAACTCAAAAGACGATTTATTACCTGAGTCTTGTATTTAATGAAGTAGACTTCTGGCTTGCTTGGCTGCGTTGGTTGGATGGTTGGCAGGTTGATTTCTGGTGCTTCATCGGGTTTCTTGACAAGAACGTAGATGAGCGTCTTCTCGGAGTCCTGTTGTGGAAGCTGAGGAATGATCGGGGCTTGCGGGGTTGGTGGAGTCGGGGCCTTGATGAAGATGATCTTGTAGTGCTTCTGGGCAGGTGCGGATGGGGCGATTACCCTGGTGGGCCTGTCCTCCAATGGTTCTGGTGGTGGGACATGGACGTAAATGTGCTTTTGAATGAGGGAACCGCCACCGCCGAATCCGCCGCCGGATCCACCACCGAATCCGCCACCGCTGCCGCCTCCGAATCCGCCGCCGCCGCCTCCGAAGCTACCGCCTCCGAATCCTCCACCAAGTCCGCTTCCGCCTCCGTGGCCTCCACCGAATCCACCGCCAAGTCCGCTTCCGCCTCCATGGCCGCCTCCGAAACCACCGCCAAGTCCGCTTCCGCCTCCGTGACCGCCAACGAAACCTCCGCCACCGCCACCACCGCCTCCGGTAGTTACGTAGCTTCCGCTGGGTTGACTGTAAGAGTAACCGGCCTCTGGCCGCGCCATAGCCATGGCGGCAAGCGCCACGATCTGAGCGAGAAGAAAAGTTTCCGTTAGTTTTCGCCTGTTCATTTTCCCATATATTTTCGGTTTTCTTTTAAGGGGACTTAAAACAAAAAATGTTGAAAAAATTGTAAACACAAAACACTAAAAAAACAAGCAAGTTTTCCCGGCACTAACTTGAAACGAACTTTAAACGATTGTACGAGCAAAAGAAAGTCACGGGACTGCCGTGAAAGAAAAAGAAACGGAGAAGAACGGAAGTGGCTGCTGCTAATGGGAAGACACTGTCCTGGAGTAGAGGGGCGACTCTGAACTCGAATGGGACCGAGAATGGAAAGACGAAAGTCGGGAAAGGAACCGGGAGAAAGAGCGTACTCACCATGAATGCCCTCATGGTTGTTGCTGCTGTTTCTTGATTTGAGGACTGATGCTCCTTGGTTGTCTGGAAGCCTCCTTTTATACGGGCCAGAGGAGGCCCCACTCGAACCTCGCACGACCCATCACCTATGATGCGACGGAGCTATTGCAAATCTCTCCTTCTTCCTCACTCTCACTCAGGAGACCGATCGAGCGGCGGCACTGGTCCCCTGTCAAATTCATATTAACTGAATTCGGATTCGTCGAGAATTTCGCCAATATATAATAACCGCGTTGTCGTTAGATCTCCTGGGATTAGTAGTGATTTACGTCCTACTAATTTCTACCTCTCACAGGTTTTTCGCCGCTTGTCCCAAATTATCGAAAAAGTTCGGTTGACACTTATGTAACGTATAGATGTACTTCCTTTTATTGTTTTGTCCGTACCTATAATAGCGTTTCGAAGCGGCTGAATATTTCATGATTCTACATTTATACATTAATAACAATTATTCGACAATGGCAACTTATTGGTTGGAACCATAGATGAGTGTAGTAAAAATTGCTATAATGTCGTTCAAAGTTCGACGATAATTATTATTAATACCTCAATGCTGTTAATACTTTATGCACGTATTGAATTATTACAGTTGAATAATTCAGAATGATTAAAGATCGATTTTTAACTTGAATACTTACGAATCGTATTCAATACGTTTCAAGAGTTGTCCGATTTCTCGATATTGAAGCGAGATATTTAAAGATAATACATATTTTATCACAAATTATATTAGAAAATTATTCAGAAGAATTGTAAGGCTGCCATTAATTGCCCAATATATTCGAATGCCTTTCAATAATTTCGAAAACTTGTAAATTCTCGTTAATACTTTTGAATAAGTTTAAATACTTTGCAATGATTTTCAAACCTTTCCAATAATGTTATAGTAGGAAAGAATCGAAAAGCAGTTTTCATTCATTTTCTACAATGATTTTCAATCGTCTTCAATTGTTTTATCATTCCCAATAGTTTTTCAATCTCTTTCAATAACTGTTCATCTATTTTCGATAGGTTTTCGATCATATTTAAGGGTTTTTCATTCATTTCTATTTAATTCAATAGTTTTTAATTCATTCTCAATAGTTTGGTATTCGTTTCCAATCATTTTTCAGATGTTTTCGATAACTTTTAATTTAATTTTAATAGTTTTTCATTTGCTTTTAATAAGTTTTTATTTAATTTCAATAGTTTTTCAAGCACTTTCAAATTATCCTTAATATTCAATAGTTTTTCATTCCTATAGGAACTGAAAAAAAAAATTTGTTATTGTCAACTAAATATTTACTTGAATTAAGAAAATGTTTCCTTCTTTTTAGTAAATCTTACTTAATTCAAGAAAATCTATTCTTAATTCAAGTAAATATTTACTTGCTACTATTCAAGTGAATATTTACTTGGAAATAACAAATTTTGTTTTCAGTGTATCGATATCATATGGGATTTCATTTATTTTCTAGTTTTTCATTCAGCTGTAATAGTTTTACAATTTCCAATTGTTTTTCTTTTTTTATTTAATTCAATAGTTTTTATGTGTTTACAATAGTTTTGTCACTTCCATTATTTTTTCGGTAACTTTCAATAAGTTTTCATTTATTTTCAACTGTTTATTATTCAATGTCAATAGTTTTTCATTTATTTTAATAGTTTTTCGTTCATAATCAATAGTTTTTCATTCATACTCAATATTTTTCTTTCGTTTTGAATACTTTTCATTCGTTTCCAGTCCTTTTTATTCATATTCAATAGTTATTTTTTTTTTACTCATTTTATTCAAAATTCATTACAGCTTCACACATTCAGCGACTTTTGAAAATTCATCAGTTGATTGTCAAAAGTAGTTGAATAATTCACGAGATATTAAGATAAATTAGTTTTTTTATTCAATAGTTTCTAGTAATGAATCCTCCATTATGCATTTTCCAAAATCTAACATCGAATTGCATATCCATGTATAGCTGCGCCAAAAATGCATAAAATGATACGTTGATATGAAATGACACGTTGATAATGTTATTAGGTGAAGTTCCTTTCTTACTATTAAAAATAAAATATTCTTACTCGCTATGAAAAATAAAATGGTTTTTCCTAGTTTCAAAAAATCGTTTGCAACTGTCCGAAAATTGTAAACAATTGTTGATGTAGAAACCAAAATATATATTTTAATATTTTAATATATTTACCCGTGCATATGAATAAATCATGGTACGAATGATAGAGAGTAAAGTAAATATAGTACACACACATACATATATAGTGCTCCCTTCAATTTTTAATAAAATCTTCCCTTAAAACTCTGATATTATTTTAAATGGTAAAAATAACAACTTATAGTAGTTAAAAATCAACTATTTTTTAATTGAAACAAAATATCATTTTCGTAGTTAGTCCGATTAATTTGTTTTCATTCTCGGAACCTTCGGTACCGAGCGTATTTGTTCAACAGTTGCACCAAACAAAGAAGTAAAGCAACTAGTTCATAATCAACAGTCTTTTCAACTACTATTACAATAACATTAGAAAAATGTTTTTCTTGTACATTCAACATACACATCAACACGCATTGTTGACTAGTTTAATTTCATTTGATGCAACTAGTCTCAAAGCAGAAATTTATACCAATCGCTTCAACAGTTTCCCTAAGATAACCATCCACTATCATCAACTGTCATCAACTATTATCGAATATAATCGGATAGAAATCGTTTTTTGTTTCTTTTCTCTTTTTTATTAAAAGTTAACAAACAGCTCCATAAAATGCCTGACGTAACGCGACAGAACTCGAAAGTCATCTCCCAATTGAAGGCATTTATGACACGTACTATCAAATTTTCTCGAATTTAGAAATCCTTCTTTCAATTTCTCGTCTCCCTCCTGACGCTTCAAAAATTTCAAAAGTCGTCGTTGCTCAACTTTGTAAAATCGCCTTTCGAGCCGTAATTAACGAAAGCGACGTTAAGCATCATATGCTTTAACAGCACTTAATTGAAAGTAGAACGAGTCAATTCGATCAAGTTCGCTTTCGTTCCGCGAAGATTGCGTCTCTATATATATGCGGTCAAAATGTGGCGGAACGGTAAATCCGCAGATATGATAAAAACGTCACGAATTACTTAATTGTAATTAATTAATGGACAGCCGCTTTACTGCTTGATGGGGACAGAAAACGTCCTGGACAAAGACGGAAGAGACAGAGATGAAAGAGGATGCATCAACGGCCAGCCTTCCAAGGTCGGCAAACTCGGCCGGATTTGTCTCTCTCTCTCTCTCTCTCTGGGGTACCAATGATTGGACCAGACCCGACACGACCCTACTCACTCGAACGATGACAATGACTGCATAAGCCGCAGCAGCCGAATGCAACGGGAATTCCATGGTGCGCTGAACTTTCCTTATAGTATATATATACCAAAAGCATAAGACTGCGCAAAGTGTCCAGTCTCTTTAAAAAAACCATACAATTTTTGATAATAAAAATGAATGGTAATTTTTCTCATGACGAAAGTCCGTCTTCGAAATGCCATGTGGTTTGGTAAAATTTAAGATTTTTCATAAATCCTGTAATGCCTAGGCGATTGCGTAACCAGCTGTGCAATTGTATTTCCTCGAAATACTATACCGGACCCGAGGATAGAGCTGCATCAGGAGTAACGAATTAAAGGACTCTCACTGTTTACACTCGCTCATTATCTAATCCGAACTTTATCGCGTCATCAAAATAAAGAAATGTAACAATTAGTCAGCGCTATTACGGTTTTTCCCCGGTGACGTAACACTGCCGTACACCTGATATTCTTGCGGAAATAACGGAGCATTAATAATCCACGTATAAAAACGGACTGTGGTCCTGAAAACTGTCATTTTGCGCCCTAGATCAGGAAAGTATATTATTTCCAATCCATCGAATACGTGCGGTAAATCCATGATCATCTCGTTCGATAAAGTCATATGGGACACGTTGTCATGACCATGGACTCAGGCAATTTTCTACTTATCAAGACACCAGATTATCTCCAATAACAGAAATATTATTTTCGGTTGTTTTTTTTTTTCTTATTTCTTAATAAATCGATGTCGCGACAATGGTCAGACCTTGGACAAATCAATACGGTTATATTCCATTATGTAATCGGATGTTTTTCCGAAAAACTCGAATTAATGCAGGAGCACACATGCATCGTGGTCGGGACGTGCCGGCGCAGTGAAAATACAAAAGGCCATTACGAAAGTCGCTGTATATAAAAGCGAGGGAGGCGGGTCTTCGTTCATTATTATTTTCGGCTGGTCTATAATTCAAATATTCCTTAAAACTGCGTTTCTTTTTCGAAGCATCTTATATACGGTTTACCATTACGAAACCCAGCGAACGGTACAAGAATAAGACACAGTGGTAAAGGAAGTATTATGCAGACCAATCGAAGCAACGATTATAAATCGTGCGGGACGGAAGATTGCCGGGGAAAAAAAAAGAAAATTAAAATAAAGGGCATTAGAAAGATTGATAGATGCTAAAGGCGAAAAAAATAAGAAGGCAACGCGAGAAAAACACAATGAGAGCGATGGAAAGAGACGACGCAGGAGGGAGGAAAGAGGGGTCCCGATGAGAGAAGGGAAATATTCGAGAGTGCGTAGAAAGGTAGTACTCGAAATACATTTGACCCGAATATTCCTGCGTGGCTCTTTACGCTCGCTGTTCTGAATTTGCCTTCGGTATCTCGTTAATTAGAACCAAAGGCCGCAGGTGGCTGGATGGACGCAGGATAGTTGGCCAACAATAAAAAAGAAGAATAAGTAAAAAAAAAAAAACAGATAAACACGTTAACGCTTTGGCGCCGCATTAAAAACCGAGTTTCTTGAAACGCATATAACTGCGATGGACACGATAACATTCACAATGAAAAGGAAATGTTGAGGTGTACCTTTGTCCCAGGGTTTGATTCTGGTTACATCGTAAATTAAGCGGATATTTGGGCTCTAAGTCTTACTTTTCGTAAATATTTATACGCAACGTACAAAACATTATACTCTTGTCGCAGCCAGTTTCAGTTTCTCTTTTTACATTTTATGAGCCTATCGGGCCATTTTGTTAAGTGACCATCTGATTTCCTCAAGCGGTTTTAGAAAATTTTTCCAGCCCAGCAAACGACAATTGAGTTAAATAAAATCAGGTAATTCCATTTCTTTTTTTTTTTTTTTTGTAATATATTGGAAAATCACAATAGTGGCTTTTGTAACTGAGTATCATATTTTAAAGCGATTCAAAATAAAAAATAAAAATCATATATATGAATATCACTTTTTAGGCAACAACCATAATATATAAAGAGAAGCTTTCGTTCGACGTATTGTGAAATATAAGGATAAATTGAAAAAAATAAATTTTTAGGTTAGGTTGGGTACCTCCATTTTCATTTAGAAATCAGGTCCCACACGGTAAACCATAAAGGATTGAAAGTTCGAGTTTTTAATTGATCAATTAACGATTTTCTATTCATGTTTAAATCTCGTTACTGTAATGAAATCAAGAGGATCGAATATGGCGACCAAAATTTTGAAAATTCTTCAGAACTCGCTGAAATTGTCCGAACACAAATTTTTGGGCCGAATTAGCCACGAAATCATCAACTTGAAATTTCGATAAATGAAACTTGTTAAAGAGGCAAATGTTTTCTTATTCTACTCTCGGCATGACTCGGGCAAAACGACGCGGAGACATGATAGATGCCTTTATCCTTCGGGGTGTTTGTTTTGAGTGACCTCGTGACCAATTTTAACAAGTTCCGGAACCTTTTGACCATCCCTAGACCACATATTGTATTCCTGATCTTAGGTATATATTACACGCGAATTCGTAAATAATGAAATCTAAAAAAATCATGAAGACGTTTCTTCTTTTAATAATCATTTTTAAAACAATTGAATATAAATATGAGAAATTTTTTAAAATTTCAAAGTGTATATACATTCAAATCCATTCAATATATCATATCGATTGTTTACAAACTTCGGTATATAAAAGTTTGTGAATTTTCAAAATTCAAAATGTCGAATCAAAATTTTTGATTGAGAATTATAAAGTACATATAAATGATCACTTGATATATAGAAATCTAAAAAGAAAACAAGACCTACATTACAATCGGTTAAGAGATTTTAGAAATAATTCGCGACATTTCACTATAAAAAGAAATACATAAATGCAACCAACAAATCCGACTGAAATCTTGAATTAAGCAAGAAAATTGACTGAATGTAAGGTGGCATGTAAACAAGTCCACTTAAATAAGGACATACTTATACACTATATATACTTGGGTATTGGTAGAAAACAATAAGAAGTTACTGTATTCATTACAACACAAAAGGATACTGAATTCCAAAGTCCGGTAAGTCTTGACATCGAGAAATTGTAGTGAATATTTGATCTTGTTTCGATAAGTGATCTATGAAATCTGTGCGTATCTAGCGTGCAATCCGAAATGAAAAGTGATCTCTCAAAAAGTGTGAAATGTAAATCTTAAGGTGGCTCATCCGTGAAGGGCCGAAATTCATGGGCGCATTAGGAGGGCACTTCATTTGAATTTGTATCTCTACATTTTTCGACGTGAATTTACTTGCAATAAATCTGAAACTTAATGCCAGCAAAATTAAAAAAATGTTAACAATTTAAGCATTCAATTAATAACAATAATATCAATGATACGGTACGCCCATGTTTATGATACGGTACTGCGCGGGTAGATGCGGCAA
>JAPYZR010000614.1:0-29207 GCA_030522945.1 Trichopria nigra | reverse complement strand
AAACGTCCGAATTCACTCTTATAATACGCTTAGATAACGCTTTACGCTTCTTGAAGCGTAACATAAGCGTGAATTCGGACACCGATTTTTACCAGGGACATGGTCTTGACCACTTGGTCACGACTTGATGACAAAAATATTAATGTAAAATAAAAAAAAAAACTTCCTTGAAGAGAAATCGAACCCGGGTCCACCTTTCAATTCCGAACAATAACCACTCGGCCACGTGGTTTCGACCTGGTCAAGTCGGCCAAAAATACCCAGTCGCAATTTGGAAATGACCATATGGTTAGACCACGTGGTAAAACCCACCCGGATATTTTCAATAGGGAATGCGCTATAGGAAAATTTTTGCCATAATAACTTGAGTTCATCATAAATTCAGTGTTACCAACCTTGATTGACAAAAGTTCTTGGATTGTACTAGAGTTTTCGTAGCGAATGATGAATTTATCGATAAGTTATCGAATAAGGTATCGAAACAAATAGTAATCGGAAAGAAATAGACAAGGCTATAGATAATTTGTTAATTTGTTTTAATTTCCTCTCGTCATTTAACATATTGCAACAATCTCGTTACACGTCGATGCTTATTACGGCTCTTAATTATCACTTATTAACGAGCCATTGTTTAATGAACCGACGCCTATCGTTATATTGTGTATATGCCGCGGTATCGAACCTTGGCCTCCTGGCATCGATTTGTCGACTTCGGCAAGCGCAAATTTGCACTTTTTCCAATTATGCCTTTTAATAAGGCTTGGTGGTTGGCCGGCTTTTTACGATAAGCGCATCGGTTCTTACGTAATCATTCCTTAATGCCGTCTTCTTTGTTGCGCTGTTGTCCGATAAACAGGGAATCTATCCCTTATTGGCACACGTCTGAAGTTGAAAGGTTGTTTTTTTTTTATTTAAAAACAATCACGAACAAAACAGGATGTAACAGGATATAATATAATATATAAGATTCCGTTTGACAATTTATCCAAAACTGGATTAAGGGTGGTCTTAAATTGGAACTTTGATTTGTGGCAAAATCATATTTGTTTGAGATGTGTCAATTCTGCCGGGTAATGATGGCGGTAATAAAAATGACGTAAAATGAGGGACTTAATCGTTCGGTGCATCGTGAACTTGATTTCTTCATATCCAGCCATTGAGATCGGTGTGATTCTCGTAATTGCTTTTTAAGTAATACGGAGCGCAATACGCGTGTATAGGGAATGACCGACGTCTAGTGGTTGCATCATTCGATTATCAACGCAACACAAATAAAAATGTAAATAAAGTAAACATTTTCTTTTCTTTTTTTTTTGGTTGAAAATTACATATAGTTTTTCATTTTTCTTTTCTCATTAGAAAATTTTTTTTTAATTCTTTCATTTTTCTAGAGTTTTATGTCTCTTCTATCTATTTTTAACAAATTTTTGTCTATTTTTGTTCATTTTCCTATATATACATTTTTAATGATCGCGAATTCTCGTAAATGTTGGTAAAATCTCGTTAATTTTCGAGTATTTACGGCCATTATTTTTGCATTTTTCAACTATATAATCGTTTTTCACAGGCTTAATTTCTGGATTTTTGTTTACGTTTTGTTTATTTATCAATGTTTATTTACGGGCATTGTTCGTTGGCTCCTAAAGATGGTGTTCTTTATTTTTCGGTGATTCTTCTCCATTTTCCTCTATTTTCGTACAAGTCCATTTGTCAGATGATATATGAATGACTGACATAAAGTCGACGTAAGATAATGTTAGTAAGTGCGACGTTGGCAACGAACGGAATACACTGCCAATAAGAAATAAACGCAATCCGCGAAGTAAATTTATGTGCTTCGTGTTATAATGTATAGCATTATTTATTACTTTTTCAATTCCTTTAGTGGTAGACTTAATATTTTTAGAACGATACTCTGACAAAAATATTCTAAAAAAAATCTTAGTTAAAAATAAATGGACGTTTTAATTAAAATTAGAATGTGTAGAGATGGGATAATAAGACAACAATGTTATAACTGTATACCATTAATGAAAATGAAGGCCGTAAAAAAATACAAATTGATGAAAATTATGGTAAAATGAATGGTAATGGTAATAAAAGGGGAAGTCAGCAAACGAAAATGAAGCGAACTGATCAACATATATATGTAGATACGTATATCATCGAAAATGTACAATTTATTTAGTTATAGAATGAAGCATATTATATTAAATTCTATGCGTTTCAATACATTTGAATCTTGAAATAGGTGTCTGAATTAAATTTTATGCATTTTAATAAATTTCAATATATTTGAATAAAATATTATGTAACTTGTTTGAAATGATTATTTTTGGATTAATATATGAATAGAGAAGTATAAAATTAAATACAGATACATTTACTTTTTACTCAAAATGTTTTGAAAATCATAGAATTTAATTGATAAATACTATTAATCGATTAAAAGGCATTGGAATGTATTTAAATATATGGATAAAACGAATTTATTTATAACGAAGCGAACTGATATATATATAATATATATATATATATGTGTGTTTCTAAATTGAATTTTATACTTTTCAATTCATATTAATCCAAAAATAATCATTTCATACCATTTAAATTGCATAATATTTTGGTTTAAAATGCATAAAATTTCATTGAAGGACGTATTTTAAGATTCAAATGCATTGAAACGCATAAAAGTTAATTAATAAACATAACGTTAGAAATGAAATGCGTCAAAGAATGTTTATGTATAGACGTGAATTCCGTTACATAGAAGCGAATTTGCGTTTGTATTTCAATACGTTCCAATGCATTTAAATCGACGGATAACCACCCAGTAATTGAAAATGCATTGAAAGGTCAAAAAACGAATTAAAATGTATTCAAGTGGGTTAAAATTGATAGAAAATGACTGGACTTAAATCCACTTGAATCCATTTTAATTCGTTTCTTCGACCTTTCAATGAATTTTCGATTACTGCCATTCAAGTGGATTAAAATGGATAGAAAATGAATCAACTTAAATTATAAACAGATTATATTTATAAAAGCGTCTTGCAGTTCATATTAGTCCATCAATAAAAGGCATTTGCATTGAACTGGATTAAATTGCATATAACTTAATTTAGAAATCTATTATAAGATTCAAAATTTTTGAAACGAATAAAAGTTAATTATCCCAGTAATCGGAAATGTATTGAAAGGTCAAAAAACGAATTAAAATTGATTCAAGTGGATTTAAGTTGATTCATTTTTTATCCATTTTAATCCACTTGAATCAAATTTTAATTCGTTTTTTGACCTTTCAATGGATTTTCGATTACTGGGTAAGAAACCTAACATTAGAATTTAAATGTATTAAAGATTTTTTATGTATAGACGTGAATTCAGTTACGCAGAAGCGAATTTGCGTTTGTATTTCAATATATTCCAATGCGTTTAAATCGACGGATAATATTTAAACAGTAATTTGTATGGTTTCAATACATTTGAATAAAAAGGCAATGTATAAATTAAGTTTTATACTCTTCAAAATTCATATTAATTTAAAAATAATCATTTTATAAAAATAAAGTTACAGAATTTTAATATAATTGAATTTAGAAACATTATTCGTGAATATGATTGCATTGGAATGAATTGAATGTATCAATTGGCCACGTTATAACTAAATTCGGTATTGAATTTGAGGAATCATTTTCAATACATTTTTGTTTCATGAAGAGTATTATTGTCAAATAATAATAAAAGATTTAGAAATGCGATGTAAACAAAAAGTAATTAAACAACAAACGAAGGAGAAAAAACTACGAAAGCAGATATAAACATTACAAAAGAAAGAAAATTCTAAACCACATGTAAATAGAAAATATGAAGCCAACACTTTTTTAAAGATCGATTATTATTAGTAGAAGACAACGTGCATTTCTCTATAAGAAAAAATAACATTAAAAATTAAAATTATGTCCATTATAAATTTATTAATATATTAAATACTCAAAATAAGACACGACGAGGTTTCCTTGAGCCCAATCGAGGATATTAAATAATAAGAAGGATAACATATGAGTGCATATTGCCGTCAAATTTGCATAATCGAAAGATAAATATGTACAGAAGCGTACATAAATATGGATCGGGCTGATTCAGAATACATGCCATCATAGGTACAAGGAAATGATTAAATCGTTAATCTCGTTGAAATCATATTGAAGGCAGGCGACTATAAATTATTTATCGGATAACAAAGGAAAATTGCAGCACGCCTATAGACTCGCGAGGTTCCCGCGAAAATAACCAATAACAATAATTGGCGATCATTTACGTTACACCTACAACTTGCGATGTTTTTTTTTTTTTTTAATTTATTCGATTACTTTAGATTTAGGCTCGTTAAAAAATATCGAAGAGTCTATTTTTTCGAATTATTTTCCGGTATTTGTTGCCATTTTTTATTTATTTATTTTTTTTTTTTATTTACTTTTATTAACTTTGATGGCTATTTCGAGTTTTTTTAACGTTTTCCTAAATTTCTAATAATTATGTAACATTAATTTAACATTCATGTAAGAAATAATCATGATATGTTTGTTACAGAATTATTATTTGTTGTGTTTGAGGGGATTCTATTCAATTCTGTTCTATTCCCAATAGAAGAAAATGAAATGGAGCAAACGAACCCAACTGCAAGAACGGGAATAAATTTCAATTTACATTGAAAAGAATAAAAAAGGATTATAAAGAAATTAGAGTTAAATTCGGTTCCTCGATGCCCCAAACCTTTTTCATTTACTGCAGGTTCTATTATATTCTATAATATTCTATATTATTCTATTCTGTAATATTCTATATCTATTCTTGTATATTCTCTGGCATACATTTCAACATGTCGCATTAAAAAGAATTAAAAAGAATTCAGATTTTCTTCATTTCTGTTTTATTCTATACTATTTTATACTATTCTATTATATTGTATTCTATTGGCAGGAATACATTATAATATACCTCAATGAAATGCTTTAAAAGGAATTCAATGCATCAAAGATTCATAAAAAAAAAATCCTCACATACGCCTTTTCTTATTTTCGTCTTACATTTTACTTATTGATTCTGTAGCTATAATATCTGTAATGTTTTCTTTACTCCATTATGTTCATATTTGCAATAATTATATTGTAATCTACTATTGTATCAAGTTATTTAGCCATAAGGTAACGCGATTTTCGCCACCAAGGCTTAAGAAATAAATAAATACAAAATACAAATTCAGATTTTCACTGTTGAATTCGGTTTCTCGATACTCCAATCATTTTTCATTAACTGAGTTCTATTCGATTTCTATACTATTCTAATCGTTTCTATTTTATGTCTATTATATTATATTCATAGTAAAAGAAAAATGAAATGGATCAGGAAGAAAATTCATTCGACTGCAAAAATCTCAATATATTGCAATATATGTCATTAAAACGGATTAAAAAGAATTCAGATTTTCGCTCTATAATTCGGTTTCTTAATGCTCCAATCCTTTTTCAAGTATTGGGCTCTATTCTATGCTATAATATTGTATTGTATATTTCTATTTTATTTTATTTTATTCTATTCTATTCTATACTATTCTATTCTAATATATTCTATACTATTCTGTTCTATTCTATTGTATTTTATTTTATTCTATTCTACTATATTCTATTCTATTATAAATAAAGAAAAATTCATTGGAGCCCCGAGAAACTGAATTCAACGGCAATAATATAAATAAATTTCAATGTATATCATTAAAAAGAATTGAAAAGTATTCATATTTTCGCTATTGAATACGGATTCTTTGATGATCTAATCGTTTTTCTTTTAATGGGTTCTGTTCTATTTTGTTCTATCGCTATACTATTATATTTCATTTCTATTATATTCCACTTTATTTCTATTCTATTATATCCTACTCTATCCTATCCTATTCTATCCTATCCTATCCTATCCTATTCTATCCTAGTCGATTCTATCCTATTCTATTTTATTTCTATTCTATTCTATTCTATCGTATTCTATCCTATTCTATCCTATTCTGTACTTATCATCCTATTATTTTTTCTTAATTCTTTATTCCCTTTAACTTCTTCTATATTTTGTCAGTTTTTGCGTACTTTGTACACATTTTACAAAATTTCTCTCATATTTTAATGATATAACGACTTTTTTTAGCTTCTTAATGATTTTCCTCGACTTTCATTAGCTTTCGTAAATTTCCATGAAATTTTTTAAACGTTGCTGATGTTATATAAAAGTGTTTATTACATTTTATTTATTTATCCATACGACATAAACGGACGATAACACCCTTACATTCAATCAATTTTAATTATATTTCTGATCAGTTTTAATGTTAAAAAAAATTCTTTTCTCGTTCTCTTATTAGTCCTATATTATTATATTTCTTTATCCTTTTTTATATCTTATCATTGTTTTTCCTCTTATTATTGTATTTTACAGTTTTTTTTCTCATCATTTTCCTAGTTGTTCGTCTAGTTATTTTTCCGGTTATGTTTCTCTATTGTCTACCTTTGTGCCTTTAATATCGCGCCGAATTCAATATTTTCGCTCCGATTAATATGCTTTTCGGAACCGCAAACAAACTAACAAACGGCCTTTTTCAGCTGCTCACTGAATCGGATAGTTTGCAGTATAACGAGAAGCGGCGCATCGAGGAAATAAAAAAAACGGACGCTTCCGCGCGGAAACGCGTTGTTTCCAGTACTGGGCGCCATTAATATTTCATGCGTGACATTCAATGTGCGGCTACCAAGGATTTCAGCTATAATTACCGACGTGCAAGAATGTTAGGTCACGCTACTTCTCCTCATCTGGACAATAGATGTACTTCGGCACCGTTGATTGACTCTTTACTTAACTGGAGCACGCGACAATACTTGCACTATATATATATATATTGATACTGGCAGATTGTCCCCGCAATAAATGCACGTTTCAAGAAACCTTTGTTTCAGGCCTTACAATTGGTTTTATCGCTTATTTATATATACTTTCTCTGGTTGCCATTGAATGTATTCGCATTGGGTAATTCAAAGGGTAAAGGTGAAGAGAAAAATCTATATATATACATGGAAGAAGAATGTGAAGAAGAAGATGAAGAAGAAAATGAAGAAGAAGACGAAAAACTTGAAGACAGACAAGAAATCAAGACGAAAACAAAACAGATTAGAAAAATAGAAAAGAAAACAAAGACGAAGAAGAAGAAGAAGATTAAGGAACAAGAGAAATTCAAGAGAAGAAGATGATTTGAAGATGGTGAACCGCTAAATAAACATTCCGAGTACATATTTTTTTTATTTCTAGATTGGATCTAAATAAAACTCCATAATTCCAAAATATAGCAGCGCCATCTATGTCTTCTGTTTTCTTTTTACAAATTGTTACAAATAATTTGTAGACAATCTTCCGTATTAAATTGCATCGGGCGTTTAAGCTTGCTCAGAAAACGATTCAGAAAGTTTTAGGGTTTAAGAGTAAAGATAAGGTTTTCCTAAATAATTGAATATTCGCGATCAATAATGTCTTGAATTTAATAGTTTGTAAGAAATTTCCTCGTTTGAATGACAATAAGATGTTTCAGAACGAGATTCAGAAAAATGTTTCAGTTCATATAATTCGTCACGAAATGTTACGAGCAATTTGTATATATGTATACAATCATCTGAAGTCGTTTTCATTGGGGGTTTAAACCTTGCTTAAAAGATGTTTCAGAAAAGTTTCAGATCAGAAAGTAAAGTTACTGGTTGGTTTTACCAAAAAACGACACCATTCTCAGAATTGTGCTCTGAACAATTATTCTGAAACCTATTGGATCTAATAAAAATTGGTATTTAAGCTGGTTCAGAAATTGTTTCAGAAAGCGTTTCAGTTCATACATCATAAATTGTAATGAATCATTTGTATAAGATCTTAATTGTATAAGTGAATTGCATTCTGGATTTAGGCCTATCGAGGGGTTTCAGATTGTTTCAGAAAAGTTTAAGGTAGAAATTCAAGATGATTTTCGATTTTCCTAAAAAAAAAACATCGATAATGGAAAATTTTCCACGAAAAATTCCAGAAATTTGGAAAATTTAAAAACTGAAACAACTTCACCGACAGTTACCGACGTCGAAAGTGCAGGACGTGAATGTGATTATGTCATTTTCAGCGGCCGGCATTTGCAAAACGACCAGTTTCGTTCGGTCGCAATCAGAATATTACTCGCATAAAGTAGCCAAGCACGTCGTATTTTTTTTTTTTTTTTCCCTTTTCAAATTATCGTCCCGTCGATTCTCCGTGTCCCCTGCGCGTACGAGTAAGCATAATGAATGACATTGGCCATACGCGAAAATAATGACATTTCCAAAGTTGCCAATTATACGTCGTTCGAAATGACGGCGATTGCACGCAACGGTACATAAAAAATCGCGCAAATAAAAACGATTATATACGTTGTTAATGCGTATAATTGCGACAAAAATGTCGGCGATGATTCATGATTGACAGCGAACATCATAAAGAGATCGCGTCGAATATATTGTAAAAATATCTATAGTTTGATGATGCGATATTCACGTTTCATATTTCTTTTTTGTACCTTGTGGAAATTTTTCATGTGAAAAAATCATCAATCGTTGCGATGTCTGAACTGATGGTACACACATCAAAAGACTGAAAAGCGCTTCAAAAGACATCAAACGGAGCTTTCGATAGGCCATTGGATATTTTTACATGTATTTTATATATATGTATATATAATACCTACATTATATGTATACACCAAGAAACGCCATTTCATCACTTTCGGTTTTCATAGACCCCTAGCGGTAGGTTGTATAAACTCATGACTGACATATATCGACTTCGGTATGTAAACTGTACTTACATTCCATTACTCGTTCTGAATTAGTCATATTCAAGATGTCGATTGCATTATGCATAATGACCGCAAGCATGTACCTGGCCTGCGGTCAACGATTCTATCCGTGGACTTTAGGAATGCACATATAAAATACTACACGTGCGTTCCTAAAGTCGATGTCTTCGCACGCTTCGACGTCCATGGCAAAAATCGGAATTTATATATTTAAATCGTCGTAATATTGTTGTTTTTCATTGTTGTAACAAAACATGGATATATTTCTCTCGATAATATGATCTTGAAAACGAACAGCATTTTTAAATCTTTCTTACACTTCTTTATGTAGATGTTACTTCTGGACCAAATGTTATGAATTACATAACTTCTTTAGGCCAGTGCGGTGTATTACAGTGCGCAGTAAGTTTCAGCGCACACCTACTATTGGTGGAACCCGCGTGTGCGCAGAAGCTAAAAATCGCTTCACTGCGACTCGCGCAACTCCTCCCATGTTGGAACTCCTGTTTCTAACCTTCATATCATAGCTATAATGTGACATTGCTCGACGATGCATCCGGCAGATTAAGGCAAGTATATAGCCGGACAATTGTCGAATAAGTATAGGGTACTTAAATTTTGTCGCGCGATTCGCACTTCCACTCATTTTTGTCCAGCGCTTTCAGCGATATATACAAACGGAAAAGTTCGCCGCCATCAGGGACGCATCAATTGTATTCGAGGAACGAGCCTATAACGGGTCGTCAGTCAAAGATATGTGACGAGTAGCGTAATGATATAACGGTAATAACTATACGTGAGCCTTCATAAGGTTAGCGTGATGTGTCGTGCCGACGATAATCCAGTGTGACCCAATTGTTCCAACAATCGAATGAAACGCAAATTTTCTTATACGAATTTGAAGGTTACGTTGATAGATTCTATGATTTCATTTCATGATTACACCATGATATATATATGATGGTATCGTTGAAGAAAGATATTTTTACACAACTTTTATGTCACATATTCGCTTCGAATTATAACGTTTAATGAAATCGGGAATTCCGACGCGGGACGTGGTTTATCAACAATTTTTAAAAGAATTTCACGAAGAACGCAATAAAAGTTCCGTTTTATCAAGACAATTGAAATAACCCATCTACAGAAATTGCTTCTTAACAACGTATATATATATAAGATTCATTTGTTCTCTTCCTACGATTATGGTTGCCGTATTTGAATTGTTGTCGTTTCCTTTAAACCGAAGGAATCGCCGAAAGGTTTCGAAAACACCAAAGAACATAACCTTACTTTCAGTTTTCCGATGCTTGAAAACTGCTTACAATTAATTATGCGTAGAATAAACGATTTTATTTATCGTTTCTTTCTTCGTAGTGTTTGATATTATCGACGGTCTCTACCCCGCACTTCTCCCCACCACAAACCATTTACGTCCCCAAAGTTGAATTGTGATTGGAGGGCGTGAAAAACGGTTCAAAACAGTATTAGGCGCATGCGCGAAATGGGGAGGGGGCATCGAATGTTCCATTGGCGGGAGTAGATTGGTAGGGGGCGCCGGTGGTGGTGGGGGGAAATCGAACGGCTATAAATTCCTTATTATCTTCGTGTAATATAGAAAAAGACGAAAGATTGCGTTCGAGGTCAGATTTGTCGTTGTGAGTTTCACCATGCTTAAGACCTACTAATTAGTTCCTTATTATAGATGTAGATACAGCTTACTGTACATTATAAAAAAGTAGTAATTTTTTAATACAGTGCATCATTATAGAAACATGTAAATCGATTAATGTAGTAAAATTACTTCGTACAAAAATACTACACGTACTGTCAGGGTAAAATACGTCACTTTCTGAGGTTTTTCTGAACATTATGTATTTATGTGGTCTTTATGAACTCATGGTCGGAAAATCCTCGGAATCTGAGCGCATCTGACCTCTTTTAGAGCACATTCAAACTGAAAATATATTCGATACACTGTATACTAAAAGCTAACCTAACCTATAATCAATAACCCTAAATAGTTGTAATGACGTGTTATGGAAGACGATACCAGAAAAAGCGGAAACGTATAAACACTGTACACGTGAGATTCGAGTGCGTTAATAATTCAAGACTTCCAGAGCCTTTGAATTTTCTACTCGGAAGAGCGAATTAACGATCCGAGTTTTGAAGAGTGCGCCGTATCATATAATTGCCGGACTAATTACGCATATATATTTTATGCGTATGAAAAAAAAATCTCATATATATATGACAGGAATGTAGATGCGTGCGAAATCTGTTTCGCATTATCCGGAATAAACGCGCAAGGCCGACCGGATGAAGCCGCCGGTGCAGATGAGTCGTATTTTTGAAAGTTGCATCAATCCCCGGTGATGCAACCGCACTATGAGCTTCAGGCGTATATCCATATCGTGTATACATATATATATATATCGCAGCTTATATAGATAGGTGCACGCACACACACTCGTGCACGCACTATAGCGTTGCGTAAGTGAGCCATAGCGATCGCCTAGCTTTGAGAGGCGTTTGCACCGCTTTATTGCGCATACCTATACAGTTTTTCCCGAGCGTCTTATTGCCGTACGCGCTAATGCAGAGAGGCGAATTAATCAAATGATATGTATGTGTATATATATACGACTGCGGAGGAGTCTTTTCCATATAGTCGTTGGAAAGATCGCCTTGTAATGCCATTAAAAACAGCGATTTATTATTTTAAATGGACGTTTGCCGCCTGATCCTATGTGTATTTGATGCATTGTATCTGTAAGTTTTGCGAATACAGATTTGATGATTTTTTTCGATATAGATATATCCGCCAAATCCAAAAGTAACAGAAATATTGCATTTATACATACATGTTTCATAAATGTTTCATAAATGTTACGTAAATGTTACATAGCTACTTTTTATTCGGTTTGATGAATATTCGGGGTAAAATTGTATAATTGTTTTTATCGCGGGTAAGAGGTATAGTGGGTAAGAGATATCGAAAGTCTTGTGCGACTTACCGAAATTTAAAATGGCGGGCCCATGGGACCCATGAAAATGGGAATGATGGAAAAACCCCCAAAAGCCATGTTTCCAACATGGAAATAAAAATATGACTGTATTGATAAAAGAATATCTTTCGGACCTAAATGTTGCGTTCGCACGAACTACGCTGCCGAAGGTATCATAATTCGATTAATTCAAAATGGTGGACCCAATATGGAGGACCAAAATTGAAAAGTCGCGGTTCTCGGGGGTTTTCGAGGCCGCTGATTCTGAATCCGAAGTTAAGATTCGAAAAATACAAAATGGCGGCTCTGTGTTTATATTTAATATCGTTTTAAATTGAAAGAAGAACAATAATTGTCGAAGGTCAGGTAAAAGTTAGCAGAGTCCATAAAATTGAAGGAACTGACGGAAAAGAATCATTCCGAAAAAGGAATATTTTAACTCGAAAAAGTGTATACTTTGCTCGGCTGAATTGTCATTCAAAGTTCTGTGAAATCTCATTGGAATTTTATATATATATATATATATATATATATATATATACCTAATGCGATATATTAAGGATCGAAACTCGACGCACATATATAAAACATGAATAAAGCATTGATAATATCGCGTGCCCTGAAAATCTCGACATATTCAAACGCTTGACGTGTTTACATTTCCGCTTTTTTATTACGATCCACTACACACAA
Organism: Trichopria nigra; assembly: GCA_030522945.1. NCBI lineage: Eukaryota > Metazoa > Arthropoda > Insecta > Hymenoptera > Diapriidae > Trichopria > Trichopria nigra. The sequence goes on along the minus strand of JAPYZR010000614.1, from coordinate 16,598 downwards.
CGTCTCGTTAGGTTACTATGAATGGATTTGTTCAAGTAGAAAATTGTTCCAGTCGATAATCTCGAATGTTGCCTATATATCTTCGTGTGTTTACGTTTCGTGTTTACAATTTTTATCGTAATTTCAGCTCGATTCCATACATAATAATATTTAAATTGCGATTTTATTAAAAAAAAAGAATATATATACGTGACATTCAATTAAAGTCGCGTATCATTTGCGATTGGTTGTTCGATTCTTAGCCATTGTCACGTGCAGTAATGTCCAAGACGTGCGACAATGAAATCGCATTGAAAATTTTTGCATTCGGAATTTTTCCTGTATCTCACGTATAATTTGTTATAGAAATGGACAAAGAATTATTTCACTAAAAATGCATGAATTAAAAGTGAGAATCTCCATTCCTCCGTTATATATACGTTTTTATAAGCTGCAGCAGATACTGTCGAAATCTATACTGTTCGTTTTTACATCATCGCTATACTCCCTGTCTAAATCTATAAAGCGGTTCGCGCATGCGCGCGATACTGTTTCCTATTCGCTGTTCGCGCCCGCCAATCAGGATTCAACTTTGGCGCCGCAAGTGGTTTGTGGACTTGTGGTGGGGAGAGTTCGTAGATTTGTACAGGACCTACTGCAGCTAGGCGTACATATAAAGTTATTGAATTCTAATTTTTTACGGGATTCAGTATGTAAACGAAATATGAAAAAAAAAACACAAAAATTGGCAACAGAATCAGATTTAAATACTATTTACGTCAAAAAAAAAAATCGAAATTTCCACAAGCGTTTGAATAAAATGCGAATATTTCATCGTATAACGAGTATAAACTTTTTATACATGAACGATTTAATTAAATATTAACGATGCGTTATTAAACTCTCAAGAGTGATTCTGCTAAACGCATAAAGAGAGAATGTTTACGCGTGCAATAATTTCATTGCGTACTACTACTACGGTTATGCGTCGATTTTCCTTTTCGAAATCTCAAAGCGTGAAATGATGCATTATTGTGAAAGTTTTATTTCTCTTTGAGTTCACGGGACTTTCCACCGGATCAAAAGGTGTTTGCATGTAGTGAAACAAAAATTCCTGTAGATTTTACAGTTTTCGCAAAACTGTTTTGAAGAAAACGACTGGACAAAGCATATAAAAGAGGAAACGTTCGTTGATATAATTATTACCAACTTATCAGTTTAGCCCTGAAGAAGCTATCTGCAACGGTTGGTAAACGTCGGCAACTACATACCTGCTGTACGTGGTGAAACCCGGAAAACAATGCCAATACAAACTGCGCATTTTATCGTTAATTTTTTGTTATCAATTGTTATACATGTTTCATTTTTTTTAATTTTATTCTCAATTCTATTGCGCAATAAGAAAAAATTACATTGGGATGTGCTTCAACCGCAGCAATCGCAAATGGATAAAAAAAAGTATTGAAATGCATTCATTTTAAGAGTCCTTGAATTTGTATACTTTGGGAAAAACGAATCCATTTTTATTCGCAATGCATTTCTATTTGTTCATATGAATAGGAAATTTGATTTTTTTAATCCACGCGAATTCACGCCTCATTCATGCAGATCGATCGTGAATGTTATTACGAATTGGCAACAGTAAATTTGAATCAATGTGAATCCAAAAATAATATTCTTAAATAAGTAAGCCGTTAATGCGTTTTGAATAAGGAAATTTGTATTTTATTCAATTCGAATCCACAAATAATAATGTTATCGAAAAAGTGACCTATTAATGCGTTTCAATAAAAATTTATGAATAAGAAAATGTATTTCTATATTAATTTGAATCGAAAATAAGTTTTCCCAATAAAATATGCTATTATTAATACATTGCACTGTAATTGAAACTATGTATAAAAAGCTTTTGTTTGAATCCATCGGAATGAAAAAATAGTTTTCTTAATATAGTTTTGTAATATCTTTGTAATTTTATAATATATTATTGTATACGTTTCTTTATGAATGCACTTATATTCTTCCAATTCGCATGAATAAAAAAAATTAATCGTAAAATACCACTGAAGTAGTAGAAAGTGTAATTATTATCGTATATACACTTGAATTTGTCAGCAGTTTTCACTGAAAGAAAATTTATGACGATGTATATTACAATTTTCAATTTTCGATTAATTAATTACACAAATTCAGTACCAAACTGAATATTGAAAATAGAACAACGAAATTTTCGATTGTTGAATATAGTTATTTCTATATACATGCAGCAACTATAGCATAAAACGGATTCTTATTGTTAATATTACGTATTTTTAAATATGTAGTATTCTTCTATAAAAATAATCAAAAGATTCATCCGTGAATGTAAAAAAATTTTAAATTGTTAAAATAATATATGATACGCATAAGCACATCCCTGGTAAAAGAGTGGATAGAATCGTATAGAATCGGATTACAATTCTATCCGGATTTTAAAGAAACTGATAGAAATGTATTAATTTGCTTCAGAATTTAATCCATTTTAATACACAAATTACGAATAAGAATGGATTGAAAATTTTAATCCATTTTAATCCAATTCCGATTACTGGCAATAAAAGTATTCTCAATAAATCTTTCAAAAGATTATAACAATTTTCGAATTCAAAATGGCGGAAAGTCGAACTTTTAAATCGTAAAAAATGCGCGTCCAATTTTCGATGAAAAAATTGTCAAATTCAGTCCGCCATATTGGGAACCTAACCTCAAATTCACGAATTAAATTCACTAAATTAGAAATATTTTTTTTTTAAAGAATGACTATTACAGTTCGAGAAGATGATAATATTGACTTTAAACTAAATTAGAAAATTAAAGAAAATTAACGAGGCATTAAAAAAATGATAAAATTCTCGCACTGTACGAGATGACTGCAAAAATTAACACATCAAATATTCAATATTCCGTGGATCGCATTACGAAAATACTCGCATCTAACAATATAGTTAATATTTTCGTATTACGTAAGAAAGCATATATTCTCCTGCATCTCTTTAAGAATAATTCTTGTATTATGCCATCTTGTGTAAGTTGGTCGGCGATTTATGGCATCGAGTATACGACGGATGATAATAACTGAACTCGTATAAAAGGCCACGAGAGATTCGTGATTTCAAAGTTTTGTTTTTGTCAACAATGTATATATTCCCGGAACGGTCACCTCCTTGTTCTTTTTACGAATTATCGTCATCGAGTCATTTTATTTATTTATTGGCGCATTTTATATTTTTGTTATTATTATAAAATTACAACAATTCTAACTACGACCAAGTGGGGATAAGAAGGGAAGCTGATTTTCTAAAATATCGCAGTTGCTGCAAAAATCTATTAATGTAAGGTGTCGGCTAGTCGAAATGTCTACTAGTTATAGGTTATACCGTTTATTATTTACCTATAGGATTTCAAAGATCAAACGTCAAATAGATCACGCAAGAATGTGCACGTAAACAAAAACGTGGATGCAATCCACAGTTAGTTTTGGCACCACTATAGACGCAATCGTCCCTATACATAAGATCTGCATAGTCAAGGATTGGGTTTCCATTTAGAATATTTCAAGATCCGATTGACCGTTTACGTATAAATCCATATCACGAGTGTGTCTGTGCTATACGGGATTGTCACTCCCAAGCATTCACAGTTCTCCGAGTTATTTCGACATTCTCAACGCCTTGTTTACATTTTGACCTATACTTTTTTCTGACTTTTCAATCGCTTTACTTAAGTTACTATATACGAGTTATAAATAGTGATGTATTCATGTATTAATGTGTTCGGTTTTAAATAGAAGTTCCAAACAATAACAATATAGCTGGTGGCGCGAATCGGACACGTGATTATTTTTTTTCTTGCAAACGTTATTCTATTAGAGATGTGTCTCTACGAATATGCTGGAATACCCAGAGCGACATTGATTCGCCATTTATACTTTCTGCCACGATGAATTAGCACCTTAATGTCATCAATGTCAACTAAAGTGTGTCAACTTGTCCGTGGACCGCAGTGTTTAACTTACATCCCCCGCGTCAATGTTCGATTAACTAATCGGCGTCCCATGGTTGATGGCCAGATAGGCAAAGCGGGGCGAACGTACATGTGAAATGTAAATTGGGCAAGTCGCCCAAACCTGGCGAGTCTGCGTAGACCAGCTTTGTTTACATTACGACCATTTAGCACATGTCGTAACAAAAAATGACTATAAGATATGAATCGTAGAGCTCGTACATCACTGTAAAAGCGGTTATCTCCCCGGCCATAAAAGAGATTCAGTCATCATTACAACATTATTACTAATTTCCAGAACGACTTATCTCATCGTGTCACCGTCACAAAGGATGGCTTGTTCTATACCGCGCCCGCTAACCTCGATCGTAAAGTGAAAAAATGCGGAAAATCTAGTCCCGATCGTGTACCACTCCATTAACCTAGAGAATCGATCATAACCTAAAAATACCGGCAATCAAGACGCTCCGGATTGACATTCGCCCCCGCCTGTCATCAAGCCAAGCGCGAAACCACGTAATCGCGCAAATAAGTAAATGACTGAAGGTCAAGCTAGCCAAGACCGTGTCTCGACATCATCAGGAGCGGCGGTGCAGCCTGGTTTCTCCTTTGTGTCTCTGTCGTGGGTACCCTTCGTACATGTCGCCCGCAATGCGCGTCTATGGGTATATAGCAGCATTTGCATTCGCGCGTGACGCATCTATACGGCGTTAAGTAACGAGCCACGAGGAGCGATCGTCTGGTGGGGATGGATACGCCGGTGCGGCGTGTCCGAAAGGGAGAGCGACCGAGGGCGAGACAGAGAGTGACGTGGAGAGAGGCCGAAAACCACCGTGCGTGCTAGTCTAGAGGGGAAAAAAGGGACGATGCTGCGACGACGCCTCGAGTCTTCCCCAGTGAAATCGGAATCGCGCCGTCAGTCGGTGTTGTGCCGCCACCGCGACTCCCGTTCACCTTCTTCTCGAGTGTGCAGAGCAACACTTGGCTGAGGAGCGCGAATAACCGCGAGTCCGCGCCGGTGCAAGGCGTTTAAAATAGCGCGGGTATTCTTGCCTGGTGAATCTATTTCCTATTTCGTTGTGCTGCCGAACCCGGCGAGTTTTTCAAAAGCGTGTCATCGGGTTTTTTTTCCCTTAAAATCTGTGTCGGAGATTGAACTTTCGAAATGTTAAAGCTTCTGATCATTTCGGTGGCCCTGCTAGGCCATGCTTTGGCGCGGGAGCCTTTTACGGTGCAGTTCCAGTGGAACTACATAGATTACACCTGGCCATCGTCTGATGACAAAGATAAAGCCATCGACAATGACGAATACATTAAAGAAAACAATCCGATTGTGGGAATTAAGTTGTGGAAGGATCAGATGTACCTGAACATACCGCGTTGGAGAGACGGAGTTCCCGTCACTCTGGCCAGAACATCGGCGATTCCGATCAAAGCTGACACTGCCCCGAAGCTCGAACCATATCCTAGTTGGGCCATGCAACGAATCGGTGACTGCTCAGCCTTTCAGTATGTTCACGGAATGGAGATCGATCCCAAAGGTCGCCTCTGGGCTTTGGATACCGGCAGAACCGCGACTTGGACTTTGGAAGCAAAAGCTAGGTGTCCGCCGCGTCTAGTGATCCTTGACCTCGAAAATAACGGCGAGGTCCTTATGAATTATCCATTCCCCAATGAAGTCGCCCGCCACGAAGGAGCCTTCCTCAACGATATAGTCTTAGACCACGAGGACGGTGGTTTCGCTTACATAACCGATTCGGACGTCGAAGATCCGGGCATCATTGTATTCTCCATGATGAACAAGACCTCGTGGAAGATTCGCCACGAGTCCATGAAAGCGAAATCCGAGGCGATCGGTTTCGTCGTTGCCCAAACCAGAGTAAACAACGCGATGAACGTGAATGGCATCGCGCTCTCTCCAGCATCGAAAGAAGGCAATCGCGTCATTTACTACTGCCCGCTTTCGTCTTTCCAATTGTTCTCCATTCCTACCAACGTAGCGAAAAACGAAACCGAATCTAAGAACGTGGCTCGCCATGTCCGATTTTTGGGAAGGAAACCGTCCCAAACCGGGGGCATGATGATGTCGACCAATGGTGTTTTGTACTTTGGACTTTTAGCCGACGACGCCGTAGCAATGTGGGATACCGTAGTCAACCCCAGCTTCCAAACAGGACAAAAGATCATCTCCCGGGATCACAGTCTGATGCAGTGGCCTGACAGTTTCGGTTTGGACGAGAAAGGTCAGCTGTGGTGCATCACCAACAGGTTGCAGATTTTCCAAAACAACGCAGTCGACGTAAGCGTGCCAAACTACAGGGCGGTAATGTCAAAGACCGGATTCCAGAACTACCAGTACTATGAAAACGGAACCTCGCCGGAATATCCGGTAACCGCGGGATCCGCCGTCCCATCCGTACAAGGTTTGCTACTCGCGGGGATGCTGGCCTTGTTAAAAGTAGCTGTAATGAAATAAGCGGCTTTTACGCGACGAGTCGGTTCATTTTCAGTCGATCGATCTGCAATCGATAGGGATACATAGAGATGTTCGAAGTGTACACATTTACGACGACGGTGAAAACACAAGAATCCGGATAAGAATAATAGACTCTTAATTGACAGCGGAAGACTACGTCTTCTACCGTCCTGTGTAATATATTGCAATTCCATGAGTGGGTTGCGCATTCTCCTAAGAGAATGGCTTCGAGAAATTGTCGACACCGTTAAGACACCAAAGTTTTGAGGGTGAAATGGGGGCGACGGCGTTAGGACTATTCCGCAATGCTAACATAATGACAGGCACCTTTAACTTCGATGCCGGGAACATCCCGGAAGCATTGCAGAATAGTCTTATTAAGGGTTAACGACATTAGTTGATCTCAGACGGCATATCTGTACCTACGCCAATTTTTTTTGTTTGTCATCGAAAGTAAAATCGCGCAATATCTTCTCGTGGGTGTCGAGTATATTGTATTCCATTTATGGAAAGATAACGGAGTCGGGAAATTCACGACGGGTCCAGAAAACGTTCGATTTCGAATGGGTGAAATGGAGAAAAAGGAAAATTGCGTAGCCATCTACGAGAGTACAAGACCGTCGCGGATTCGCCTCGTTAAATCCCGTCTAAGTCCAGAAGTTTCTCCGCCCGAGAAACTGTCAGCAGGTATTCGCTTTATGATGCAGCGAGTTCACGAAGCGTGAAGACGCCTCGAAGAGGAAAGTCTACTTTCGAGGAAAGTGTCTACGAGAGATGTGCTTAACCTCAAATATAATACTTGTCACTCCTTACAATGTCGGTAGTGTCCAGTGAGAAGATTCGATTTTTTCAACAATGTGCTTCGTACCAAAGCTGCACCCATTTCTTTCGTATACTTGAACAGCGACAGACCCCCAGCAATTTTCTTACGCCAAACTGTTTGTATACTTGATAATCCGATCTAAAGTAACGTCGAGATTTGACCCGGATAATATCCGATAAAAACATCCGTATACCGATCGATTTCATGCCGCGATTTAGGTTATGTTTGCTCGACGATGCTTTGGACGTTTGACGCGATAGAATTTCACACAAGATCGATACCGCCTTACCACTATAGTCGATGTAGGTGCACGACTTATTATGTCGACGAAAAACCTAACCTCTTTCTAAAAAAAAAAAAAAAAAACAATATGGCCGACATAACGTTCTTGATCCCCAACGTTTCGAAACTTGTAGGAAAATTTTTCGCGACAAAGCGGCCACGATTTCAGGTCGTTTTTTTCGTTCCCGCCACCATGGCCTTGTCCGCGTAACAAAAGGAAACAAAAAAAAAGAATACGAAAAATTAGGTCGATCAGTTCACATCCGCGATACAGACGCGGAACCGGAAAGATCGGAATGTTTTCATGGCTCAATTTACGATGCACTTATCAACATTACGTAATCATGAAATGCCGCATAGAATGACGATATAAGCTGCGCACAGACACCTTAAACACGAATCTCATCACATTCGGTGGTAATCGTATGGTACCCGTCGTATGATGCATACATATGATACACACGCGATCTCGCTGGTGTTTATTTGCGTCGTAAATGTATGTTGTATATCTGTATCGCAAGTGTGGCGCTATTTATTTAATTGCTTACGATAGTTTTATTTTCTATGATACATGTATCATACTTGCGTAAACGTATAAGTCAAAAGTCGCCGGATGCGTAGGTGAACGTCCATTATGTACGTGGTACGTAAGCACGAACACCTTCATCTACGTATTTTTGATAATATATATATATATTACGTAATGTTAATAATGCCGCAACACAGAGTATGATACAATCGCATCGTATATTTATGATACTTTAAAATAACATGCATTTGCCGTATTCTCACGTGGTTTGTGTACATGTTTCATAACAATAGTAATTTGTCTGTCGCATGGTTATTACTTTATACTATCTCGAACCTTTATGATAATCTTACCGTATGCTAAGATGATAGATGAATCATAGCTGTATGATAATAGTTCAGTTTTTTTTCAATAATGCGAAAAACCATAATGGAATTATCACGTCCATTTAGTATCATACTCGATAAAAAAACAAAACCCAAAGACAGTATCGTACATTATCGTAAGATATCATTTATCATACTGTATGATACTGAATGATACCATAGCTCCGGCGTGAAAATGGGCAACGTTACCCTCGTATATCTTTTGTTTCACAAGTTATTGTCATCCGCAGTACAACTATGATGCATGGTCGTCTCAGGTACGTGATAATACGCGATACAATATTACGAACGACGTCCACGCAAGGCCAGAGGGAGAAACGAACCAAAAAAACATGCGATAAACGATACCTCACTCATGGCCTTTTAACTCGACCTGTGAATGTGCGTGAATGAGCCTAGCTTTAATTCGTATGGCCTTATTTTACAACCGTCGGCAGCCGGAAGAAACCGAAATTGGAATTTTGTATGAATTGACCATATCTGTGATGTTATTCGTTACCATTGAGCGCATACTCTGTATGATACGTACGATAATGTATGATACGTGTATGTGTGTTTACGTCGCGCACGTTTAAGTGTTTCAAAATAGCTGATGGTGTTTTACGCATATATACGGATTACTTTATGATACAGAGTCCATACACTGGATTTATGATACTCTGTGTCAGAAAATGATCATGCGCTTATATGATGCAACGACCATTAAAAAAAAATGATTTTCGTGAAATTTCCAAATCTGACGGCATTGTTCATTGTGTCGAAGGATTTCTCGTGGCAAGTATAAATTCATTTGCGGTTGATTGAATTAATTATCCGAGATTTTTCGAGGATTTGTACGAATTGTAAAGCGCAAATAAATTAAACAAAGAGAGAGATATAAGAGCGGAAAACAATTGAGGTTTGTCAGCGGCTATCGTCGACGGTATCGGGAACAGCACATTTGTATTAACACCAAATATATATAATTCGCGGCGATTGAAGAGCGCATTTTCGAAGCTACGAATATAATCGAAGGGGAAAAGAAACGCGCGAAATAATCGCATGAAAATATAACGTCGCGAGATGTCGATCGAATTTTTAGTTTAAGCGAAGCGATTAATAAATTAATGTATTTGCGATTGTATGTATGAGAGATGGAAATATATAAAAAATGAAAAAGCAAAAAAAAAAGAAACTATACTGAACTTTCGATTCTGTTATTCCTTTACCCGACGTTTATATGGCAGTGTTTCATTTTCCACGATTCATTCGTGTAATCGAGTGGACTTTTAATGTCACGTTGTTTTATTCGTAAAGTTTGAAAATATTTTCACGATATTTTCCTTGTACGTCACGGTAAAGTAAAAAATGGCAGCGACATTCGTTATTTTCCTATATACAATTTGTTTCAACGTTTCTTGGAAAAATTGGAAGAAACGATAAGATTTTTATATTATATATTGAAACTGGTATTCAGGAATTGCATGTTGCATAAAAGTTCTTATTTTAAAGAAAGAAAAAAGGACAAAAAACAAATAATGATGACGAATGACATTCATCTAATTTTTTTGTTTTTTTTTTTCATTTTCATGGCCGCTTTGAATAATAGTTTATTTGTAGAAAAAGTTCTTGCTGGTATACGGTCCAGTAACGTTGATCTTAAATTCGATATTTACATTCTAAATAAAAGAATGCAGAATTATGTCCAAGTGTATTATAAATTATAACACTATAATATATATATATATATATATATATATATATATATATATTTGTATCAACACGATTTTCCATTGTCTTATATTAACAAAAAATATATAATATTGACATCTTCTGAAAAAAAGCAGCCTATTGACTTCTAAAAATAGTTTAAAAGGAAAATTGGTCGACTTTAAAATTACTGTTTCAAGGTAAAACTTAATACCTTTCCTCTAATTACTGCACCGAACATTAAATAATGACAGATAAGGCCGACGTATATATGGCTCGTAATATTCCTTGTTTGGTTATCACTAATGCTCGATACTTTATGGTTGATTATCACTAAATATCATATATTCATGATACATTGTGACTGTTGTTTTATGATAAGCTACCGTTATAGTAAGTATAATTTTAATGAATTTTGTATACTAATTGTTATGGTACTTATGATACCGTATGGTAGATCCCCATAAATATTGATGTCTTTATAATTAATAATTAATGGCAAAAGAAATTATAATTTAATATAGTAATAAAATAATTATATTGTTAATTAACCCATGAAAAAGTAAAACTTCTAATAAGGAAATTTGAAAAAGGAATCGAAACAAATAGCATACATATATTGTAGTATTATATTGGTAGAAAATACCGTGAGCGATAATTAAATGGTCATTAGATTTATCATTTGATTTATCATAACAGCATGATTTATCATAATCCACTATAAAATATCATAACCGCACATCATAATTAATTATTAACCAATCATTGTTAAATTATATGATCATAATTAGCACAAATAAATAAATAAATAAATAAATATAATAATATAATAATATATTCGCATACAATACCATATTATATAATTATCATATCAAGAGGATGTGATAATTGTTGTAACACAATCACAACATTAGATTATCATAATTATCATACAATTGATACATCATATGTATAATCGGACAGAATCATATGCGATAATTATCATATCATCCTGATCAGGATGATATGATAATTGATCGTAGCCCACTAAATACATAATGTCCTTCATTACTGTCCGTCATAAGAGTATCATAAATAATCTAACATAATAAAGTAGAATCATATTTATTACCTATCATCAGGGTATAATAAACATATGATAATTCAACATATAATATCATAATTATACATTATTACATAACAATCCACCATAGTATCAAATTATCATAATTATCATATATCGAATAGAATAATATTAGTTAATTACCATATAAGGGGATATAATAATTGATCATATGATAATTATAGCCGAATAAAAACATAATGTTATTCATTACTATCCACCATAAGAGTATCATAAATAATGTAACATACTAACGTAGAATCATGTATTATATCATTGTTAATTGTTAATATCAGGAAGATATGATAATTAATCGCATCTCATTATTATGTATATCATTACTACTTGCTGAAAGTGCACCATAAGTATATGATAAAGTAACATGAAATATCATAACTATATCGTAATTTGTAATAATCCATCGTAGAATCATATTATCATAATAATCATATAATTATTATCATATTAAGAACATACTCCAATATAAGATATATTGCCATTCGTAATTATACTCTTCATAAAAGTTTCATAAATGTACAACAACGCCCGATGAACCACCGTACGAAAGATAATAATAATAATAATAATAATAATAATAATAATAATAATAATGTATCATAACATAATAAAAATACATTAACTTTTATCATAATTAATCGGCGACAGCGCTCTAAAACATTATTCATGGAAATATCCCTCATATATGACAACTCACCATAAATATACAATTATAAAAAATTCTACAAAGTACAAGCAATCAAAAAGGAAAATATATAGACCCGATAATAATACAATAATCTATCATAATATACCATAAATACCCTATTATACCTACTAACCGTTTAACATATTTTTTCCAAGAACTGAAGTGTAATATAGTATTTTCAATATTACAGGAATAGGTATCACCGTTGCTAAAGTTACGGTATGATTGAGAATATCATATTGAAAGGCTGATCAATTCTATCATACTCTTAAAGTATGATACTTTAACTTTCCTCATACGTATATGCGGCGATGGCAAAATAGCAGATCGGATTATCATACATAAATTATCATATTTCCCACTATCATTGTTATGAATAACATTTTATGGTTCGTATGATGAAACGAGAAGTTATCATACAAATACGATAGCAATTATCGTCATACCTGTCAATATCAGTAATAGTAACATGACTTTATTACTGCATGTATGATATTTTGAAATTGTACACGACTACTATCATATGATATCTGAGACATTATCCTAAAACAAAATCATACATACAGAAATCAGATACAGAAATCTCCTATAAACACATAACGTAGCCGTATCATATACAGGTATATATTATACCAAATTATCATAAACATCACAGCCCTATCATCATGCAATGCATCGCACACACGTATATATATATATATATCGACCCAATTCGCTCGGACACCTCTCGTCGTAGGTTAGGCACATACCACTATACCACCCGTCTCTCTCTCTCTCTCTCTCTCTCTCTCTCACGCACGTGTGTACGATTCTAATCTCCCGAAAGTGCGAGTATGAATGGCAGTGTGCGCTCGCTCAGGATGACGCGATAATCCCCGCTCTTGAGAGTGACTCCATACTATGTATATGAAATAAAAGCTATATGAAATGTTTCCCGCGATCGTTTCGATGCCGGAAAGAGAGGCGGCGGCGGCGGCCGCACAATGGGCTCGTCCCAGTTTCGTTTACGCACGCACACGCGTGCAACAATAGAGCGCGGCCGAACGCTCACATTCAGGATAATACAACAGCGTTGGTTGGGGCGGCGCGTTGCTGCGAATGTGCATCAAACGCGCAGCCTAGCCCTGAACCATCACGAGTCAACGTACTTGGCGTGTGGAGAACCGACGACGACCAATGGGACATCGAGCATTATGGGAATAGAATCTATTCGCGAGCGAGATCGACGATAAAAATGGCGATCCGCCGTGAAAGATGAACACGAAGAACGAAAAAAGAATGACGAAATGGCTCGTATATGCCTCGCGTGAACCCTCCTCCTCGTGCCGATTCAACGCAGTCAACGAACAGAGTGGAAGACCGACGAATTTGTGTCATACCAATATATATGACTGTGGGATTGAGTATATGATACGAATCGTATATCATATGATACATATCATATGCGTTTTACGTTGGAACTTTATCAGAGAATTTTTTAAGATGCGCAAATCCTAGTATTCTATATTTTATACTGGTATATATTATATATAGAATAGGATAAATATGTGTATCATATAGTATCATATTTTATGGTTCAATATTCCATTGTGATATGGAATATTGAATACGATATGAATTATTGAATATGGTGAATTGTCAAGGACTCACGTTTGTATTCTGGGGTATATTATGTATGAAAAAGTCCACGCTGAGTATGATACATTTACTATATACGTCATATAATTAAAAACTGTATCATATTGTTGCGTGATACCTTGAGCATGATATTTATATGAATTTATATATTGAATGCTGAAAGTCTCATATATACATTTATGTACTGAATTAAATGAGAATATTAATTATTATCTATGTGTATCATATTATATCTGCTTATTATTTGTATCATGTATGTATAATATGATGATTATTAGAAATTATACAGTATGATACGTACATCGCGGAACATTATGTATAAACTATGGGGAATATGCAGTGTACAGTTTTTATGATATGAATTATTTATGATAGTATGGTGAACATGGTGTATGATACATATTTTCATGGTATCATACTTTACTTCCATGATAGAATAATCGTTCATTACGAAGTAAATACCGCTATTGATGCGTCAATATATCATAAAGTATATTTTGTATCATACTGTGTACGATAGCCGCGACTCAAAAATCTCACAATTTGTCATATATTTACACATATATAAATATGATAATCTAATAGAAGAACTTGTGGATATAATATAATATTTATGATAATTTACCATACAGTAAATTGCCATAAGGTATATTTATGATACTTTATAATAAAGATTTATTAAAATTTATAATATTATTAACAAAAGAATTATTGTAAAGATATAATCTATCATAAAAGCTCGTCACAATATGATAAAAAAAACATATTAAAGAGATTGATAAAATCATGATAGAAAATGACAATTAACCACGAAGATAGAACGATTGATGATAATTCCTAAGAAAACACTGGAGTTTATCCTATCAATCATAAAGTCGGTTAAAATCACGTCTCGATCCGCGATTGGTCCAAATTCTTTCGTTTTTCTCGACTTGTTTGTCTTGACATATATCCCCCGAATATGCACTATATGTATACATATACGTGACTCCCAACCATACGTACATAACCTCCAATCTTTACGTAATGGCTTCCGCGTGTAATCAAAATTTTGTCGTCTTTTTCCACCTGGCATTTAGATCCGTTTATTATCGTGGAAGAATCAGCGGTCGTTGAAATTAGCGTCTCAAGCCATCAGTTATCTTCATACCAAGAGAAGCAGGTAGGAAATTAAAGAGACAATTATCCGTAATCGCCGAGGAAATTGGCATTCGGATTTCGATGAAACGATAACTGATATAAATGTGCTATTAAAAAGAATTAAATAATTGAAATGGTCTCTTATATATAATGTATATAATGCTCACATTTTGCCACCGGCGTCGATTATACGGAAAAAATAGTTTGCTAGACCCGAATGACGAATGGACGTACTTGAAACTATACACAGGCCATAATTTTCTACTAAAATTACTATTATATTCATTTTCCAACTTTATCTATGTATATGTATATCCATTGTGCATGTCTATAAAAAAAAGTGCGACCCTCTATACACGCGTGACAAATTGAAATCAAACATGGCTTTTTGTTTCAAAGACGCGCATTGAGTCATTCGGCTAACGAACCAATTCTTCCGTAATTGGCGCCGGTGGCAAAAAAAAAAAAAAAAAAGAAAAAAAAAGATGAAATCCTCATCGCACACCTTGATCGCTCAATATTCAATTATTTAATCGCACTTAATTGAGCATTTATACTCGTATATCTCGTTTCAGCGCGGAATGCGAATGATCTTTGCGGCAATCATCGCAAATTGACTGTTTAATTTCCTGTTTATCTATAATGGAAATAATGGATGATGGTGCGTATATAGATATTACGACGACTTTCGACATTTTCCGTAATTTTGAAATGGCTGTGATATTTTCAGATATTTCAGTTTTTCATCCCCCTTTACATCCCCATTATAGCGAGAAATTTATTGTGATTATAAATTCAATGCATAAGTGCGAAAAATATATGCAGGGTGTCCACAAAGTCTTGATGTACCTGAATAATATCCCACACGGAAGGTAATATTGCAGCAATATTGCAGTAATATCGCAGCAATATTATATGTCCGCGAAAATCCATCCCAGTAATATATCAAAATAATATTCCTGTAATATTACAGTAATGGAGATATATCACTATAATATTGCTATAATATTTCAGTAATATTACGCGATGATATATAGCAGTGTAATATTATTGTAATATACGTTAATATATCACCGCGGTATATCGCCTCGTAATATTTCGCAATATTTCAAGAATATTATATTAAGACATATCGCAATGCAATATTGCAGCAATGCTTCAGCAATATTTCATATAGTTATAATATTCCTGAAATCTTGCTGCAATATTACGGCGCAATATAACGATATGGAATTTTGCTGCAATATTTTAATTTCATATATCATACTCAAATACTGCAGCAATATTGAAGCAATATTACAATATAGCAGTAATATTACCGCAATATTGCAATATTACGGTAATATTGCTGCCATATTTCCTGCCGTGTGGGATTTCCCAGTCAAAATATTTTAAAAAGTAAATTCTGGCCAACTAAAATTATAACGGTTTAAAAACAAATTAATGGTTTAAAAACGTTTAGAAAATGCAAATTTTTTTAATGTTTACAAACATGTTTTTCCTAATGAGAAAAGAAGGGACGATCTACGTTTTTAAAAACCTTTAAATATCGAGTAAGAAAGAAAAAACTGATGGCGTTTAATCATTTTTTTGTTGCTTGTTTAGTCACTTAAAAATGATTAATTAAAATTTAAAAATAACAACTTTTAATCGTTCAAATTGCCCAGAATGAAAAATAAATTACAACAACAACAAAAAAACTAGGGGTTTCGCCCCTGCGGCCTTCGGCCGCCAACCCCACCAGGGGGCTCCGCCCCCTGGACCCCCGGCGCGCTTCGCGCGCAGCTCGCTTCGCTCGCAAGATTGT